>VZTO01017365.1:73733-94391 GCA_013400615.1 Syrrhaptes paradoxus | reverse complement strand
TGCACGGTGTTTCTTCTCTTTCACCGCACGGGAATTTGCCTTTCACAGGCTGAGAGGCAGATCCTTGCTCTTCTGTTATTCCCATTTCTCTCCAGTGAGATGAATTTGGGTTGAACAACAAGAGGGAAAAGTTCAGAAGAAGGAGATCTTCTCCTTAGGATCTCTTTGCCTTGCTTTCGTAACTGGAGGAACAAGAAATGCCAAGAAAAGTCCTTCCCGGCAGCCAGACAAATACATTGACAGACAGAACAAGCAAACTGTTTAAAGATAAGTTAAATATGTGTTTTTTTGAGGTTGTTCTTTTCTTTTCTGTTGCCTGAGACCAGCGTAGTTTACGTGAGTGGATGTCCTGTAGGACCATCTGCCCCCAGTTCAGGAGTCTGGATCAGAAGCTTGCATCTGGACCTAGCATTCGCCATGGTCTTGACTCCTGATTTAGAGGATGCTCAGTGTAGTCACCAAGCATTGGGCTCCCATCCAGAGGAAAGCTTCTGCTGAAAAGAGGCAACATGTCATTCCAACCGAGCAGCAGCTCATCCAAAGCCTGTTTTTCACGTTAAGTGTTAATTCACATTGCAGCATGCAAGGAGAAACAGAAAACTCAGAAAGACCAGTTAAGGATCCATGGGAAGCTAACAATGTGCTCATTCAGGACTGCACTTAGTGTACAAAATAATTCATGCCCATGCAGAGACAAAAGTTTACAGTTGCAAAACAGTCTTCAGATGCACTCTGAGACAGATTGTTAGTTCCCTTCTTTACCACCTCAACTGATTAAAGCAAAGAAACAGCCCCTGAGTAATATCAGCCACAAAAAGCCACTGGGGATCACACTGGTGTCATGAGAAGGGCATGAAGCTTCCTCAGCATGCCCCACTACCAAGAATTCCTGTGGAAGAAATGGGGAGAAACCAAATCACCCCCCAAGATGCCACCTCAGCTTCTGCCCACGAATCATTTATAGAGCCATGCAGGAAAGGAGCAGGCAGCGAGGTGTCATGAACTCAACGTCAGTACCTTCCCGGAAGATGCTGTGCAGAATCAGGAAGATTAGATGCCCTGAGCTGCAGATTTCTTCATTCTTTGCTGCTTTGATAAATCATTTATCAGAACAGCCTTTTTACATAACCCCTGGGGGGGAAAAAAAGACCAAAAAGAAAAAACCCCAACATCCCCCCCCCCAGTAGATTTATTACAATATTCTATCCTCCTACCAACCATCTTCAGACCAGAACATATATTTTTTCTGATAATTAATTAACTGATGCACAGAAACAACTTCAAACTTGTTAACCCCTCTCTTTCTCTTTTGTCCTTCAAGAGTGTGGACAACAGTACAGGGGTGGTGTTCAAAACACAGATTGAGAAACTGTGGTACCACCCTCATGCCTTGAGCCCTATAGTCATGGGCTGAAACACTAAAACCACTCAGAAAACAAGTATTTAAGCTGTTTTCCTAGCACATACATTCTGTTCCTAGTCATACATGTTTATATCTAGCACAGCACCATTAACGCTGATGGCATTGATGTGGAGAAACAAATCTGCTTAACTGCCAATAATGCACGTAACGATGACAGCAACAAAACTCGTATAATCTGCTGGTAGGTGTTTGACCTCAAAAGAGAAAGGAACATGATACTGTTAACACAGCTTGTCAGGTATCTGACCTGGAAAGAGAAAGGAAGATAGTATTGTTAGCACAGCTTGTCTGTCCGTCTGTCTGCCCACCCCTTATCACTGTGACATCTCAACTCACAGGACAAGCCAGAGCTCTTTTGCCTTTTTGGAGTCCATCCAAATACCCTCAACAGTATGAAATACAGCTCCACACAAATAACAGGGAGAGAGCTGAACACACCTGCAGCTTCTGAGCATATCAAACCCCTGGAAACTAAATCAACCGAGTGAAACCAGAGGAATTAGCTCCTAGTGTCCCTCGGATGTGCTCACAAGCAAAATGCACAATTACTGGCATTTGCCTTCCTCCTTCTCTATCTCCAGCACTCCCACCCCTGCACCTCCACCCTTTATATTACAGTTGTGGATATCAGGACAACTAAGGAGAAAAAAATGTAAACAATTCAAATCTGGTCCAAATCTGTAGGCAGCTAATACCAATAGCATCAGAGTACAACTTCCAGCTTCATTATCTGGTCTAAATGAAATATAGTGGGCTAATGCACTTCTGGTCTCTCTTATTAGTCCCATTTGTTAAAATGCTGTATTATTTACAGCTTTGCACAGGATGAGGAAATGGCCTTAGAATTCCATCTCCAAAGCAAAGTGATAATAAAAACTAGTGCAGCTTTGTGAGCTTATCTAAAGGCAAGTTTCTTCCAGCAGTAAAGCTGTATCAGCATCCCAGGACCAGGGCTTATCACCCACCTAAAGGTCTGTTCTTGGCAAAAGTAGACGAGTAGCAGACTTCCCCCATACCCAGCAGCATTTCTGGTGGGGTTTGCACGCATCGGGAGTGCAATTAACATCACTTTGGGGGGTGACTCACCCAGGCACTAGCCAGTTAATAAATCTTGCCTCGAGATGTCGGTCCTGACTGCGGAACCAGGTGAATCTCACCACGGAGGTACTCTGATTCAAGCCAGGTGCCTGCCTTCATTGCAGTCAGTACTGCTCCCGGCTACACAGCCAGTGGGGCTTGATCCATTGAGCACAGCAAGGAGAGTCCTGAAAAAAGAGAGGAATCGTGTCTTATACTCCACTGGCCATATTGGCTTGACCTCCACTGATTGTTCTAGAACTCCAGGGTGATGAGCGCACGAATGAACGCACATGTAGACACAACCGAGATGCGCACATTTAGTCAGCACAAGGTACATCGCAACAGGACCGGTCACAAGAGTAGAAAAGAAACTCCACAGGCAAGCTAGGTTCTCTAAAGAGGTGATATAGCAATTCTCTCTCTGCAGCTGGCTTAGCTTTGATATTTGGTAGCTGTGTATATACTGGTAAACGTACCCGGCACTTTCCTCTAGCACTAGGACCGGCTGGCACAGAATAGCCCACACCCAAAATACTAAGTTCTCTTACTTTCCAAAATGTCATGGCCACATCCAAGCTAACTCCGAAAACAGCCTCTGTTCTGTGCTGGTGTTCAGATTTTGTCCAGGAATTGTTTGGAGTTAGGTACAAGCCAAAACTATATCAAGGACCCTTCTAAAAATTCAGTGGCACAGGTTGTTGGGTTCCAGTTTCTCTGAACCTTGCTGGCACAGTTTTTTTACTGATACAGATGCAGCTGACGGTTCTTGGACAGGAGGATCCAGAGGTGATTTTAAAAAGAACTGTCTTCCACTACATCCTGTGTTCAAAGGTGTGAGGTAGCTAGACAGCAAATTTCAAGTTGAGGTTCAAGTGAAGGATTTCCAAGGGACTTTCCAGCAGTATTCAAAGACTGAATCAACTCAGGTGGAATGAGATGTTCAGTTTGTTCCTTTGCTGAAATCAAATTGTGGGACCATGTTGGGGATGAAGAGGGATGTGTCTTTATTCTGTGGGCCTCCATCTTAAACCTGCATCTGCCAAATTCAGTAAACTTGTTTCCTTACTTTGAGGCTAAACCACAGGTTTTACAACCTCTCATAAACTTCTGTTATTAGCCAAAGGCAGGGAGCACAGCTTTAAGGCAGCAATGAGAAGGTGTGCTTGCACTTATGTTCATGTGTTTGTGTGTGTCCTCTTCAAATGCAAGCCACCCTGTGTCACCTGTGAGAGTTGCTTCGGAGAGGAACCAGACCAGGGAGGAGGTGCTGCTGAAAGCATCCAGAGAGCAGCCCAAGGCTGTAAACCACGCCTGGTGCTGTTGTCAGGAACACATGTACCCGGCATACGATGCTCAGCGTTAGGTTTTTGGGGGAATCTCAGACTGTCTCTCCCTTTCAGCCTGTCTTGAGGGACACTGTGTTCCCAGGGTCGATTTGTGCTGCCAGAGCTTTGCAGGGTAGGAAAACAGATGGCTTTGTCTGGAGCACAGGCTGGTTCAGGCTGGTCCTACCCAGGATTTGTGCTCAGAAGTGTTGTTGGCACGCAGGGACATTTCTGGCAAAGGCAGCGGAGGCAATTCTTACACAGTGGGATGGGCCCCCTGCCCCACTAATATCTCAGACCCACGGTCACTCCAGCTAAAGCCATACAGAGTCTGGGCAAATGAGGCCTTTTCCTGGAGCCAACATTCAAAACAAAACAAAACAAAACAAAACAAAACAACAACAACAAGACCAACCCCACCAAAAATCTTCCCCAAAGCCGAATGCATTAGATGCATTGTGTCCTGCCTGGTTCTGACCTATCTTAGCTCTTCTGACCCCCAGAGACTGTCTTCCACTGAGACAAAAATGTCACTTTAGAAGGCATGTGGTTACAATTTTCAGCCTCTATAGCTGTTTCTGCTGCTGGACGCTGTCCATGGCCGATTGGATGATTTACTGGCAAGGTGTGAAACTGCTTATGGAAACCATGTAAGGAAAGCACTAGTGTTCATCTTCCTCAACTGCAGAGTCAACGTAAGGTCTGCAGAAATTGCCAGTTAATAAAGCTCCTCGTATTGCTTAAATGGGAAATAATCAAGCTACTCATGCCAATGAATACCACCATGGAGAACTTATTAAAATCCCATTTTACTTATATTGCCACAATAAGGAAGTAGCAGTAGGTATGTCAGGTTCCCTTCATCATGACTATTGGAAGGCAAAGGAAAGGTTATGCTGGTGAGTGGAGGAGGGTCTAAGCAATTTACCCTAGTTGCGATGGAGAGAAAAAGAGCAAGACAGAGTGCCTTGAGACCATGCATCACATCTGCTGACATCCAGCTGAAAGGTGACCCAAATCTTGTGTGTGCTGGTACTGTGGCACCAACATTTGGATCGCTGCGCTTCACATAATCCTGTGTCCAACCTGGCACTCAGACCGGGCACTGCGTCCTGGGACACTGATCTGTAACAACCCCTCCTACCCTTCGTTCCCCCATTGGCAACCATCCTCTCCTCACTCTCCTGCCCACCCGCCCACCTTCCTCCCTGCTCAGTCCCTCCCTCCCAGCACCCTCACCCCCTTCCCCATGTTCATTCTCAGTGGTCGTTGCATGTACGTGCCTTGGCTCTCTGCAGCTCATTAAGCCCCCTGCCTTGCTTCATGTTTTGACAGGTTTTGTGAGTTTTGACAATCCTGCCAGTGCCCAAGCTGCTATCCAGGCTATGAATGGCTTCCAGATTGGCATGAAGAGGCTGAAGGTGCAGCTGAAAAGGCCAAAGGATGCTAACCGTCCCTACTGAAGGGTTGTGGGAACCACTGGATACAAAGCACTAGCACAGGTAAATGCATGGGAAAGGGGGTGTCAGCTGTGGTTGTAGCCTCTCTTTTTGTTGTACACCCTCAAAAAGATTCAGCTCTGCGACTCTCTAGCTTCTGCCTTTTTCATTTAGGCCTCTGACTCGAGCCACACTGCACAAATATGCACCCAGACGTAATCCAGGAACTGTTCGTGTGTTTAGGAAAACAGGTGGAAGGATGCTAATGAGGGATCAGCCATGCTCCCCACCCCAGGGGCATCCCGCATCTTTAGACAGTCTTCCCGGTCACTAGAGGAGAGCCAGCAGCTGTCCTGATTCCCCTTGCTTAGCCAAAGAGCATTTCTGCTGGCTGAAGAAAATCTGCAATTGAGAGATGGACTGAGCTGCGGTTTAATCCCAGGCGACCGGAATGGGACAGTGTCTGTCTCAATAGCTCTGTGTTGCAGACGTTTCGAAGCATTCTTCATTCTTCACGCAGTGCAGTCTGTATCCAGATCCATCCTAGCATAACAACTTTATGTAAATACGTCTCCCTGACAGCTAAATAGCCCCTAATTTCTTTCTTCCAAAGCCCAAGAAATTAATAGAAGGATCCATGTTCACTTCTCGCTCGGTTACTGTTAACTTCTCTGTGTAGATAAAACCCAACCAAAGCCAGGGAGGCATTGCTTGAGTGAGGACCTAAACAATCTGAACAAGGGTTTGGTTGTCAGACTCGTAGTTCATGCTGTTGGAAAGGAGTCAGCTTGGAGCTCCAAGGGAAATTCTACCACATGTAACAGTGTGAAAAACACCCGAAGCAGCAGCTTGTTTCGTTGGAATCCTAGACTGTCACCAGTAATAAAAATGGAGATGTTTCCAAAAATGGAAATATTTTCCGCCCCTGGCTGGTCTTTTCTTTAGATAATTATTTGAGAAACAGAAATATAAAGACATACCTGTTTGTTACAGAGATAGGAAGTCTTCCTGTTGTTAAAACTGTTCCACACCAGAGATTTCCCAATAAAACCAGCACCCAGGATGGCCCTGAGCTGCAACAAGCAGTTTGCATTCCTGCGTTAGCGACAGAGAGATGGGTTAGATGACCTTCCTAGGCCATGATGACCATAGCATCGAAGATTCAGTGATTTTGATCCAGCCCTTTTCTGACCCATCAAAGGTGCAGGCAGGAAATCCCCATCTTAAACCTTAGCAAAGAGCTGTGAAGTGTTTTAATGTTTCACTGCTGTCTCTCGTATCTGTGAAAAGTGTATTGTTCCTGTCTTCAGAGCAGTATCCTTTCCACTCAGAATTGATGGGACCAAAATGTCTGTGAAAGAGGTGCTGCACTTAAGACAACGTGAAGCAGATTAAGAAAACTTTCAACAGACCTATCAGGTGCACGTGCAAGATGCAGCCTCCATGCTTTAGACTCTCCTTTGTATGTGTGACCATACGGAGATAACTGTCAATGCATTTTCCCTCTTCAAACACCTCTTTTCTTTTCCTTACTTATGGCAAGGCCTCTTGGAAGCTTGAAACTAAAATACATTTCCATATCCAAATGCTTTTTGCTTCATCACACTGGCTTTTTACTGCAGGTTTTGCTGGGGGGAGAGCGGGGGATGCATGTGTGCAATTTTGTTGGAGCAGGGACTTTGTCAGGGAGGTTTCCAATGACACCTGCAACGGGGTTGAGGAACACAACTACCTCCCTAGTCTGGCACCAAGCAATAGCTCTATACCGTAGCATAGCTGTGGTCACTGGGGATGTACCTGTTTCTTGTGGTCGTGTAAAACAAGCGGAGGACTGTAGAAACCCGTGTTGTTAAAGGTTCACTGCTGCGAGTCTATGGTACTTCCATTTTCGTGGATCACTCTCAAGTGCTCTGCCTCTCCCTTTTCACAGCCAGGCTGATGCTGAGGTCTCAGCTTCTCTCCTGTAAAATGATTACTCAGTAGTAGGAGATTTGTTGTTTGGGGTTTTTACCCCTGGTAACTTATATAAAAAAGAAACAGCTGCCAAAATGACAATAAAATTCTGTATGCCTCGTACAGCAATTTTTTTCTTCCCTTTGCTTCCACAAAGCAGGAGAACAGTCTTGAATTGCCATGTCTAAATATAAAGTCCTTTAGCCTTCCCAACTTTTACTTTGATTTTTCTGCTCTGCTCTCCAGCAAAATCAGCTCAGTTTTTACCACCAGGTCACTTCCATTCTCTGCTTATAGGATCTTTTATTAGAGGTACAGACAGTCGCTATGAAAATGTGATGAGTAAATCCAGACCAGAGGTCCTTATTGTCTTGTAGACTCCCACATTCGTGAGACCATTGCAGGAGCTGAAGATGGACCTGTCTCTTAGCAGGAGAGAGTTCTCCAGGAAAGAAGTTTTCTGTGTGGGTTTTTGCACCTGACAAAAGGAATTAGCCAAGAGCTTGTGGTCCCAGGAGGACACTGAAGGAGCACATCCCAGGGAAGGGTCTGAGATAGCACAGAGAGCACATGCCAGGTCAGGCTGCAGAGGATACTCAGAAGGACGGAAGGGCTTAGATTCAGCTCTTTCTTCAGCTCATCTCCTTTCCAGTGCTCGGAAGCATCCACACCAGAACCCTAGAAGCAGAGAGAAGATTGTTGGCCATGAGGGTCACAAGTCAGCTTCCCTCTGGGGCTATGCCGCAGCAGTCAGCCCAGGGTTAAGCCCTCATCATAATCCTGACCTAGAGACAGGCTGGTTCTCGGCTCAGCGTGGTTTCATTGTACCCCCATGGCTGGTTTGGTGGGTTACCTCCATTCAGCTTCCAAAATACCCCTGGACGGCTCTGCCTTGCCCATGACAGTGTCATTACTGCAGCAAGAAGTTTCCTAACACGGGTAAGGCACCGGCAGCTATTGCAGAGCTTGAGAGAGGCAGCTTCCTTGACTGGCAGAGACACAGCAACTCCTCTGGGTTTTCTGTCTTCTTTTGCTTTGGTCGCAGCTCTTTGGGGTCCTTAATTCCAATCTGAAGCATGTGCATAATGATATTGACATGAGGACAACTATTCATGTGCTTCAAGGGGATGCTCAAGAAACTTCTTAATTGGGATTTTTCTAAGAAAGAGCTTTGTTTTACTCAACTCCTTTCCAAAAATAAGAAGCTGCCAACAAAATCTCAGTTTGATGTAATCCACCAGAGTATTTCTTCCTAACCAGGAAAGAAAGTTCTTCGCTCTGTTTTAATTCTAGATGAACTTTTTTTTTTTAGCTTATAACGCTTTTTTTAGCTTATAAAGCTTATAAACCTTTTGGGACACAAGCAGCCTAGGCCACAGTGATTTTATCTCCCCTGATTTCCTCGCAAGGGCTCTTAAGTTTCTGTCAAACAGTGGAAAGGTGTCTGTGATGTGGCACGTAGAGCCCACAAGCTGTGGCAAGCAAAGCCCTGAAGAATTCAGAGGGGAAAATGTTTCCAAAATGGGTGGCTCTGCTCTCTTTCTTCTTTATAGTTAAAGAAGTGGGTATTTAAAAAAAAAAGGGGGGGAGGGGTTACAGGGAGAAAGCAAAGGTAGGAGAGGAGGATCATTTGAGGGAATTCCAACAAAATCAATATATTTTATTACAAACCCCCTTCAGGACTTGGAAGCAAGGATCTGGAGGCACTTCATGTGTCTTTCAGATAGTAAATGCACAAAGCAATGAAGAGAAAACACCTGAAATCCGTATTTCCCTTAGGCAGCCATTCCTAGGAGCCCTTGGGTAGCCTGTGATGCAGCAAAGCTGCAGGGACAACCTGGGGATGTGTGAGCCCTCTGCATGGTCAGCAGCACAGAGGACCGCTGGGACAGGCGGAAAGACCAGTATAACCTGGGTACGGACCTGCTGGAGAGTGGTGTAGGGGAGAGGGACCTGGGGGTCCTGGTGGCCAGCAGGATGACCATGAGCCAGCACTGTGCCCTCGTGGCCAAGAAGGCCAATGGCATCCTGGGGTGTATCAGAAGGGGGGTGGTCAGTAGGTCAAGAGAGGTTCTCCTCCCCCTCTACTCTGCCCTGGTGAGACCGCATCTGGAATATTGTGTCCAGTTCTGGGCCCCTCAGTTCAAGAAGGACAGGGAACTGCTGGAGAGAGTCCAGCGCAGAGCCACAAAGATGATGAAGGGAATGGAGCATCTCCCTTATGAGGAAAGGCTGAGGGAGCTGGGTCTCTTTAGCTTGGAAAAGAGGAGACTGAGGGGTGACCTAATTAATGTTTATAAATATGTGAAGGGTGAGTGTCAGGAGGATGGAGCCAGGCTCTTCTCTGTGACATCCAGTGATAGGACAAGGGGCAATGGGTTCAAGCTGGAACATAGGAGGTTCCACTTGAATATGAGAAAAAACTTCTTTCCAGTGAGGGTGACGGAGCACTGGAACAGGCTGCCCAGAGAGGTGGTGGAGTCTCCTTCTCTGGAGACATTCAAAGCCCGCCTGGATGCGTTCCTGTGTGATCTGATCTGGGTGTTCCTGCTCCGGCAGGGGGATTGGACTAGATGATCTTTCGAGGTCCCTTCCAATCCCTAACATTCTGTGATTCTGTGACCAGCTCCCCAGGAATGACCGGTGTGATTCCATCCCTCTGCACTGGGTGCCAAAGCTAGTTCCCCAGTGCCCCATCCGTGCTAAGCCAGTACCAGCTGTGACAGGACAATATTGCCTAGAAAACCCCACAGTTCACAGCTCCTCCAGCATTAAGGACTTAACAGAGCAGCACAGAACCGTGCAGTTGTTAGATCCATAAAAGACATCAGACAGAAGAGCAGTGAAAATCCCGTCCATTTCTCTTCTGTGGTTTCACTGTAGTGCCTGATCATCGACAGAGTATTATTTACCACCTCAGATAGAGACTCACTCTTGAAGTTTTGTGTGAAGCTAGAGATGGAAAGACGTTTGGGTGGGACTGACTTGGAGCACTGACCGGTATGAAGATGAGTGAGACAAACTGAGTGTGAATGAGACAAACTGAGTGGGAAAAAAAAGGGAATCAGAAGAGTGGAAAAAAAGTGGTCAACAGTGAGATTTTTTTTTTTTTCATCTGTGCTCCTAAGAGTAGTGGCAAAACATTAAAAGAATGCGTTGTCCAAGCAGCCTGCTTCTCCAAAACGCCCGGGGAAATAACATAGGTCAAAGCTCAAATACAAAAAAAAATATATTTAGGTCTTCCTTCACAGCTTTGTGAACATGTGCCGATGTGTGGTTTGTTGTAGAAAGTGTGAGATGCTTGTTTTTGCAGCTCCCTGGAATAGGTGATATTTTTTCCCAGGGGAAATTTCTTTCCCCCCAATGGAATGTACAGGTTACCAAACTGTAAAACCTTGCATTTTCCTTTTTCTGTGCTCTGAAAAGTCAAAAAAGCTAAAACACTTCATTTTAAAGTAAGCAGATATTGTAATCCAAAAATAATACAAAAAAAGCAAAATTCAAAATGCCCATAAACAAAAAGATGTGAATGGAAAATTTTTGTCTGTCTCTCATCATTTCAGATTACTTCGATGCAAAGTCTAATGAAAGTGTATTTTTTACTGAATTTTTAGTTGTTTATACCTCTCGGATAGGCTTGTATCACCTCCAGTGAGAGGTTTTTCTGCAGCTGCACTGGTCTCACTGTTGCCTGTTAGGCTGTTCACTTTGAGATTGGGATAAACAGCCGTTATCGGGATCTAGTCCTATTGCTGTAGTTCTGCCTCTTAGAAACAAATCAATTCCTCTTTCTCCTGCACAGATTATTGTCGTTTCCCTGCTTTAGTCCTCACTTAGATCATTTAGGACTTGCTTACAGTATGGAAATTTGCACTGGTATAATTACACCAAAGCAGAACTCCAGCACAAGCTTTAATACGAGTGAATAAGGTGAGGAAAAAATCAGCACATCACATTTGGGAAAGTCTCTTTAGGTGCTGGAGAAACATCAGCTCAGACAATATATTTTTTTTCCTTTGGATTACTTTTGCTTTTAACTTCCACCGACAGCTGTGATTAAATTAAATGTCTGTTAGTCTGTAGCCCAAACTTTGCTCTTGTACATGAGAGAAGGGACACGATTGTCACTGGGGCAGCCTGAAACAGAACTACTGAAGGTGTTTGCAAAACTGACAAGGAAATCCTTTTCTTTTCTGGCTGATCATTTTTAACTTGTCTGCCCATTTAAATTACTAATAACTTTATTATGGTAAAATTTTCATGTCTGTTCTATAAACCAGAGTTTCAATACCAGAGCATGCAAAATCCCATTTGCTAATTATTGTAGTTATTCTAAGATTGGCACAATATAATGCACTGATGGAAAACGACAATAATTAATTACTGCGTTTACTCCAGAATTACAATCAGCAATTACTGCTCTGAGACCGAATTCCATTCAGCAATATTTGGAACTTGTTCTTCCTCAAAGCAGGGCAGCTTTTCAGGAGTATTGCTGTGTTTGCATCTAAATGAGTCCATGTAGGTCACTAAAGGATCCACACTATTTGTCATGGGAGTGATAGAGCAGCACAATGCAATACCATAACACTTTTCATCAGTGCAGAGCATGAATTCTTCATTAAAACCCATGTCCCCATTTTTTTAAAATGCTAGATAAAGCAATTATTTCAGAATTAAATAATAGATATGAAGGCAGCCTCCCATTCCTCATCCCACTGAGATGCCGTTGGTCCTGATGCTCTGAAGTAAACTTTCAGAGGCTTGTGAGAACTTTTCCTGATGACTCAGCCAGCCAAGAGCCTGCTGTGTTGTCCCTACTATGAAAAGACCTGGAGCTTGGTACAGTTGTCCCACCTTCGAAGTCTTCCAACAGCAAAGCCCCCAAAGCCCGAGGGTTTAGTGCAGTGTGGCAGTGTTATGTTCAGCCACCCAACCAACAAGAGTACTATGGGTTCTCATATGGACCATGCGATGTGAATTATCCGAGTAGATCAGATTTACAGCCTTTTGAGCTAAACAGCGTGAGCTTTAATTGCATCAGTTAACGGGCAGTTGCAGTAACCTGCAAACAGTATCCTTTAAAGGATTGAGACCAGCCCTGCCAAGAAGGACTTGGGAGTGTTGGTTGATGAGAAGCTGAACAAGACCCAGCAACGTGTGCTTGCAGCCCAGAGAGCCAACCGTGTCCTGGGCTGCACCAAAAGAAGCGTGACCAACAGGTCAAAGGGGGGGATTCTGATCCTCTGCTCTCATGAGACCCCACCTGGAGTGCTGCATCCAGATCCGGGGCCCCCAACATGAGAAGGACATGGACCTGTTGGAGCTAGTTCAGAGGAGAGCCATGAAGATGGTCAGAGGGATGGAGCAGCTCCCATATAAGGACAGCCTGAGAGGGTTGGGGTTGTTCAGCTTGGAGAACAAAAGGCTCCAGGGAGAGTTTATAGCAGCCTTCCAGTATCTAAAGGGGGCTGCAGGAAAGACAGGGAGGCACACTTGATCAGGGAGTGTAGTGTTAGGATGAGGGGTAATGGTTTTACACTGAGAGAGAGTAGATTTAGGTGAGGTATTAGGAAGAAATTTTTCACTGTGAGGGGGGTGAGGCACTGGCCCAGGTTGCCCAGAGAAGCTGTGGATGCCCCATCCCTGGAGGGGTTCAAGGCCAGGCTGGATGAGGCTTTGGGCAACCTGGGCTGGTGGAGGGTGTCCCTGCCCATGGCAGGGGGGTTGGGACTTGATGATCTTTAAGGTCCTGTCCAACCCAAACCATTCTGTGATTCTATGATTCTATGAACTTTTTATTAGGTTTGTCCAGCAGAGAGATTTGCTGGGGCAGTGTATGAGGGACTGCAACCTGAAGAAAATCTAGATACAAGAAAAGGAAAGGGTAAATGTTTTAAGAAGCTCTGATTTGAAATGAGAGCCAGAGAGATGGAAAAACACAGGAGAAACCCAAAATGTTTGTTCCAGAAGCAGCAAACACTGACAGAATGCAATCCTCTGTTAAATGAAGTAGGTAGAAAGAGAAAAAGAGAGAGGGAAGGCCCACAGTGAAAGAGGATTGTGAAAATCCAGGATGAGGTTTAAAAGCAAGTGTGATCATTTTCCTACAGGACCTTCAAATAAGTGACAAGTCAGCAAAATCTTATGATAGTGGGGTACTGGGAAGAGCAGTACCCACTAAGGAGAGGACAGGGAAGAAGCTTGTTATCAGTACTTGGGGAGAGAGCAGAGGGCAAGTGTTTGAAGCTCAGTGTATGAGACCATGGGGGTCTAGGACTTCAGGCAAGAGACGTTCTTCTTAGATGGCCCTGTGCTTCATATGCTTGGAGGCTGATAGACCTGTCCCTGGTATGTTTAGTCAAAAGACCCACCAGCATCAGGAATATGCTTTTTTGTTCAGACAAAGGTGATAAGGACAACATAGACCGAAGGCAGGGCACAGCCCTCTGGCCCTAAGAAAAAGTGAATTAACAGAGAAGGTTAATGAGGGAAACTGGAAACGCCCAATAAAGTCAAAGTTTCAAGTCATCTCCTACACATGGTTCACGGGACTCAGGTCACTTGTGTAGCATTGACCAGTAGCCCAAAAATGATCTGATCATTTCCCCACTGACCTTCTGAGAGCTACTGCAGAGCTATGAGTTGAAGCTGTATGGGGTAGGGTCTGGCACTTACCCTGTAGGTATAAAGAAAAGGAAAGCTAAAAAACTCCGGGAAATTTACTCTGCAGGGGAAAACTGCTACAGGAGTTGGCAAGAATTTTAATAAGGGGTTGCAGAGTGCTCCATCAATGTGAGCACCTTAAATTGATGTCCTTATGCTTTAGAAGGCATATACAATCAGCTGCACTAGAACACTGCTTCTTATTCCCACAGTTACACCCAGCGATATATCAAATGCAATAATTGCCTATTTGAATAATTCATGTGTACGGTAACTTTGGCCAGATATAAGTGAATATCAAAACTCTGGTCTCTGAAGTGTTTGATTCATCTGCAGCAGAGAATTGAAGGTGTGGAGCGCAGACTCTGTTCCTCAGGTGTCTTTCATCCTGCCCTGTGACTGCAGTTAGAGGAAAGACAGCTTTTATTTCAAGCGGTTCATTTTTCCACTTAGCGGAGATTCATCCGACCTTTTTGTGATATTGGGTAGAAGGCTGAGCTGGAGGGTGAAGGAGAAGAGCAGTCAAGCCATTTCCCAACCAAAATGCACGGTAAATGAAAACTCAGCGCTCTTATCTGGAAGAGTATTAACCACAACCGTGGTCAGGCAAAGTTCTCAGGCAATGTCAGTCACCAGCTCCTCTGAAGTCAGTGAAGTGACACTGATTTATGGTAGCCAAGGATTCAGGTCCACTATTACTTATTTAACTCTGAATGTTCTCCTAGCAGCGATATTTCAATTACTTGCAATTCCACAGGGAGATGCAAAGTCACCATTCCGGCTGCTCCAGTCTTTTTAGAGCAGAGAGGCTAGGGAACGGACATGCCTACCTACTAACACATCCCTACGGCTTATTTTAAAAATCCCTTTATACAACAACGGCTTGCAAACAGAAGAAATTCTCTTGCATCCCTGGAAAGCTGCAGTTGCACGCTCAAGTCATCCTCTTTAGAAAGCAGATTTCTCCAACTCTTGGGAGAGATATTGTCCCTCCCCACCTCTTAAGATGTCCCCTTTGTCCTGTGTAGGACAGATCCCACAGCTGCTCTGTGCAGAGTAGGGTAATTCTTTAAAATCCTCACAGCAATGAGATGTCTACCTTTGAGATTTCTGGCTATATGAAGCCTGGTCCTTGCATCCAACAGACATCTTTTGGTTGAATTGAGTGTGCTGTGGACCAGGGACAAGGCTGTCATGGTAAAGTGTTGCAATAAAATATGTCTTAAAAAGCATATTGTTCCAAGAGCAAACAGGTTTTCACTACCTTGATTTCTAAGGATTTGGGAAGCACTGGCCCACAAAACACATGCACTGTGCAGTCAGGTACCAACTTGTCTTTGCTCGATAAGATTCTCTTTTTTTCTCCTCTCTTGGAGCATCTCCACTCATCAGCAGAGGTTTCATCTCTTCTCCTGTGACGTAGGACGGGTTGATGCTTTCCATGGTCTTTCTTTTCCCTCGTGCATTCTCCCTGCATGCACACATTGCTGCACCGTGGCAGACTGGGTGCTGCGAAAGGGAGCCAGGCGGGCAGCCCGACAACTGCTTTAGGAAACTGGGTCCTACACGTCCATTCTGAAGAGATTTGATGCTTTCAAAAGGGAGCCTGTTTGAGAGTTTTCTGTCTCTTTAGCTTGCAAGAGTGTTATTGGGTGCAGACCTTGTTGGACAAGATCCCATCAGGAACTCATCTAGGTCTTTTCCCTGTTCCCCATGAAGGCCAGTGTAACGCAGTTTAGAGACAGGTGTGCAGGTTCTGATCAGGACTAAAGGAACACCTTACTCCTGGAGTTCCTGAACTTAAATCTGAACATAGGAACTGACTTCTCAGTAGGTGCCTTTGCTGAGGAGCACGCTAAAGGGCTGTTAGTGAAGGCACGCAGAGTGGCACCATGGTTGGTTGGGGGTCTTTCCTCTTTCAGCACAGCCCTACCTCCTGGCAGGTTGGTTTCTGGTACTTACAGTGATTCCTGAAAGTAACTCCTGGGTGCTGCTTAGGCTTAAAATGGAAATTACGTCTTCCTTAACAAATGCTCTAGAATGAGTTGCCTTGAGGACCACAGGTAGTAGCAGAAGTGCTGGGTCTGCCCTTCACCTGGGAAAAATGGGCTTCAATGGAGCAAGGATGATTTGTGCCAGCTAAAGAGTTGTGGGATTTGGCCAGTTATGCTCAGGGAGCAGAAATCTTCTGCTTTTTCTCTTCTGATCTTTCAAATTGCCTCTGTAATTTTCCCCCAAGTTATGTGTGCTCAGTGTGTTCTGTCAATGTGAGAAGTGGTAATGTCACTCTGCTGGGAGTTTTATGGTTCACAGAAGGTAGGATTTGTATTCAGACAGACAGATAGATGGATGCCTGGTGCCTGAACACAACGTATTACAGAGATTGACCCAAAATTTTCAACACTAAAATCCCAAACGATAGACTGAGGGGATCTCTGTCTGAGAGATGTTAGATGGATTTTATCTCTTTTCTCTGATTAATAAAAGCCTTTAAAAGCGCATAATCCCTGCCCCTTTGCCCAAATAATTGGAGATCAGAGCAAAGAAGGATCAATAGTAAATAAGTAGTCTACATCTTCTCAGACGTCAATGTAAAGCAGGTCAGACACGGCACACTGGGAAGGGAAGGAGACAAAGTTGGGGGGGTCTGGTTTGCAATCAGATAAGGACGGTTCATCGTGACAAAGGAGAAGGTGGATCCTGTCACCCGTGCAGCTGGCAAACACGGGAAAGGCAGCAGCGATGTTCGTGTCCCACCGGCAAGCCAGGCTCAGGGCCAGACCAAGGTCTGAGCTCTCGTTGTGCGCGAGGGCGAGATGGAAAGGAGCAGAAGCACCGGCCGTCGGGAGCGGCAGGGACAGCACCCTGCCAGGCTGCCGCAGAGCCTGGAGCTGCCTCCTAATGACGGCGAGCTGCTGGTCACAACTGGAGGCGAGCTGTTCCCCATTTGTTTGTGCTCCTCGGAGTGGTGGGGATGGGCTCTCCATCAGAATAATCCAATTGAACAAAATGATTCATATTAGCAAGCACATCTGTCTGAGGCCAGAGCAGAACCCTGGTGTTAGTTTAATAAATGACATTCATTAAACTCAGCCGAAAATATAATCTGGAAGAGACTGATGGGGTGAACAGAGCAAAGAATAAGCAAAAGGAGTTCGTAATTATCAGATGTCATTTGTTCTACTGGTACCACGGAATTGGGACTTGTTTGCTGAAATCTTAATTTAATTTTGCTGAGGTAGAATCCATCAGAGAAGATTATGCTGCAGCTATGATTCCTGTTTGTCAGACCTTGGTGGGGAATGGGGCACTTTTCCCCTTTTCTGCTAAACAGAGCAACTGCATGCACTGGAGAAGCACAGAGCCCACCAGTGAGAACCCAGGAACAGGAAAGAGGGAGGGAACAGCCTTGCCTTTGACACTGCTGAGCAAAGTTCCAGGAGACCATGGGCAGCACCTTGGAACAGGGACCCTCAACACCTCCTACGCAGCACCAGTCACAGCTATTCCCAGGTCCTCTGGCATTTCCCCTTCACACCAAGGGGGTTTGTCAAAGGACCTCAGAAGAACTGCAGAAAGGATTAATCCCTGTACTCTCTATTTCTAAGACTATAATCTATACATCTAAATTTGATTTTTTTTTTTCATTTTTAGTACCAACATGACAAAGACATTGTGAAAGGTGACCATGAATAGACTTTGGCAGTTAGAGCTTTCACTGGCCAATGTGCCTGGAGATGTTATCCACTCCTCATGTGGCTTCAGGAGTGTTTCCACTCCATAGGTGCCAGGAAAGGACTCTGAAAAGTCTGGGATCTTCCTGGTGGCCATCTCAGGGAAAGTCCTAGAGGCTGTGCACAGACGGGTGCCCAAGACAGCTCAGCAGGGCTTGTGGAGCACAGGGAAGGAGGCACAGGCACCAAGCTGCTCCAGGCAGCCCACGCACTCACAGCTCAACCCTGATGGTCCCAGTTGCCTCCTCCAGGCACAGCTCACACCCTGCTGTGATGAGGCATTGGAACAGGCTGCCCAGGGCAGTGGTGGAGTCACCATCCCTGGAGGGGGTCAAGAAACGTGTAGATGTGGTGCTTGGGGACATGGTTTAGTGGGTTGGGTGGCTTTGGGTTGATGGTTGGATTGATGATCCTTGCNCACGTACATCAGCCACGTACATAAGTGTTTTCAGAATCAAATTCCAAGATACTAAATTTTGCCAAGAGCTGTGATTTTTTCGGATGGAAACCGCTCCAACTGTATAGAAGCATTCTTGTCATATCATTCTCAAACTCAAGAAGAGCTATAATCTCCTTAGTAAAAGGATCTTGTTTCAGAAACATCATACAGAGTGTGGCTTCAGGAAAGTTTTTTTTTAACAAAAAATTAATAAAATTTACTAATTAATAGATCTATGTGAGCTTATTGAGTCATCCTGGGGTTTAATCAATTTTAAATATTTGGGGCACCACTTTCCACCTTACTGCTCCTCGCTGGAGGTGTATTAGAGTTTCAGTGCAATTAAAACGAAGCAGGAAATATTTTTAGCTNTGATTCTATGATTCTATAATTACCGTTCCCGGCCATAAGTTTCACACAAAACGCTGAATCCAGATATCCTGTGCCTAGGAGGGGAAGCTGCCTTTCCCATTTCATGCTGAGCCAAGACAAGCTTCTTGGGCCTGACTTACAGCAATTCACGGTCAGCACTTGAAGACTGGCTGGACAAGTTGGTTTTTTGCAAGTTGCTTTGTTTTGGTTCAGCTTTAATTTCACCCACAGGTATTCAAATGGTCTTCGGTGTGTTCTGGAGGAAGGCAAGGAAGGCTTTTGTATTTATAGACTTACTAGGGCACCGCAAAGTCCCAGACAGTCCGAAAAAAGTCAAAAGAATAATGGAGGAGAAGGGAAACCTTGACTCATAAGCTTTCAGCATTGATTAGTTTGTGGGTGTCAGGAACTTTTTCTTGTTCAGGGCAGACTAGCTGTGAAATTATTTTTGTTTTCCCCTTCTCTTTAATCTGTCTCCTGTATTCCCACGGGGAAGGAGGAGCCAGTACCAACCTTCCAGGAATTCTTCTTCAGAGGAAGCAACTGGATGGACTTGCACACCAGAAGTGAAGGGCTGGGTTGTTTGTTCTTTTTTTTTTGGACCCTTCTCAGTTTGCCCTTTGGAAAGAGGCTGAGCACCTTCAGTTTCCCTCAAGATTGCATAAGACTCAGTTGCAGGCACGAGCTGCTCCAGGGATGGTCAGGGGTTGTTCTTGCCTTGGAGAGTGCAGGAGAGGGAGAAATTGTAGAGATGGGCAACAGCTTTTTGAAATTTCCATGGACCCCACCATCACTAGCAGGCTTCATTCATAGCCATGGAAGTGGGTGAGGCATGCACTCAATCCCACCCCTGCTCCACCATCGTTCCTCACTCAGCTAAATCTCTAGCCCTTATGTACAGGGACAAGCATGAAGGCTCAGGCTAATGTGAGCCTGTTATTTGTGAGAAACCTGTTATTGGTGAGAAACTTGCTGAATTCATTGCAGCAGAGAAAACCTCGTCTGACATCTCGCTGATGGTCCGTGTGAAATGATCTCTTGGGTCTCACCTTGGTTCCTCCTAAACACGCCTCTGTAAGATGCAAGCCCTGATTGCCACCCAAGTTGGCAAGTGCGTTTGAGAGCTGAGGACTAAAAGAGGGAAGAGAGCTGACAACCTGTTGCACCCATGGGGATAACATCTCTAGGCACATCGGCCAGTGAAAGCTCTAACTGCCAAAGTCTATTCATGGTCACCTTTCACAATGTCTTTGTCATGTTGGTACTAAAAGTGTAAAAAAAAACCAAAACAAAATAAAATAAATCAAATTTAGATGTATAGATTATAGTCTTAGAAATACAGAGCATAGGGACTAATCCTTTCTGCAGTTCTTTTGAGGTCCTTTGACAAAATTTCAGGACCTCAGATGACTGCAGTGTTTTTCTAAATCTCAAACCAATAAGATCATTAACATTAGCATTAGGGAATGAAATTACAGGGCTAGCCTATGAGGCAGGAACGTCGGACACCCCTCTACAGCGTATTATGGTCACAGTCATGGTTCAGCTTTTTGCTGCAGCGAGATCAGCTGGTGGGGTTCCGTTCCCGGTGCCTGCCCCACCACCTCACTCCTGCCAGATGAACTGCTCACGTGGGAGCTTCCCGGTGTCTTTGGAGCCAGCAAGACCTCAGTGACCTGCTGCCTCAGCCATGCAAGGTGCACAGGTTGATTTAGAATAAAACGGGTTCCAAAGCAGAGACAAGGGGAGTCCAGCCTGGGGATCAGCTCTGTGGGGTCAAGGGATGAGATCATTCCCACCCAGCACAGCCCCAGGCACAAGGGGACAGCACAGGCTGTCCGAGGTGACAGAACCAGAAACCCTCAGGACTGAGACTGGAGACTCTTCAGTGAACGCAGACAGAATTTGGGGTTTATTTTCAATACTTTGTTCAAAGTGTGCTGAAGTCATCTTATAAAGCAGCCATCATGAGAGTGAAGAAATTGGCATATTAATTTTCAGTGCTTTAAAAAAAAAAGTTTTGCTTTGGATTTCTTTTTAAATTCTCAGACAAAAAGTTTGACTATTTTTTAGGTAATCATGATGTTTGGCTGATCGTACGCATTTTTCACCAAGAAAGGCTTTGAATAAAGATGGGATCCAGCTCTAAATTGGAACCCTATAAACACCCCAGCTACAGCAGTGAAGTGAGTCACGTACATCAGTCACGTACATCAGCCACGTACAT
>VZTO01017365.1:27040-60367 GCA_013400615.1 Syrrhaptes paradoxus | reverse complement strand
GATTTGTTTTTTTTTTTAATTGTATTTTATTTTAATTTTGATTCCCTATTGGGCCTGATCTTACAGTCCTTACTCTGCCAGAACTCCCACTGGGACGCAGCGGGTATTTTGCCCGAGTAAGGACAGCCAGACCGAGCCCACAGCTAGGAAGTACAGATGTGTAACGCAGCTGCAGTTCCATACAACTGCTCTTTCACTCTCAATTCCCTAAAACTCCTTGTAATCTTCTGTAATTATTGAATGACGCTTTCCAGCTTAGCCCTAAATAAAGCACAGTTTAAAAAAAAAAAAATGCCGTGTTCTTTGCTTCTTGATGGCTTTCCTTAATGTGTTTGCTTTGAGAACAAGATGAATCTGTTTCGACTCTTCCATTAATACACATTGTTTGAGTATCAGAACAAATCCCTTTGTTATATAAAACATATCTCATTGGATTGAATTAATGACACTGTTTCATCTAACGTCTGCTTGATATTCCACTGTGGTTTACCTTAAACCTGGCAGGTTAGGAGATCAAATAACCGTTCGTACAAATTAGAGTCGTTGTAGCTCCCATTTGAAGCCTGTTGTTTGATTTCACGCTCGTGGATAAGTGCAGAGGCTTGGGACATTGCTCCTTCTGCTGCTCTGGGAAAACCTTCTGAAACTCAGCAGTCTCCAGAGATGAGGTTCAATTTCCTCCTGAGCATCCCTCACATCTTGTCTTTTCAATGTTTATATTCCCCACCTCCCCACCACAAATGTCCAAACCAGACCAGCTGAGTTCAGGCTGGGGCTGAAATCGGGAGGCGTTGCATTTTCTTCCTGATTCTTGCAGTCACATCTGCGCTTGGACAAGCTGCACCAGCTAAATCCATCTCTAAAGGGGGCTAACAGTGCTTGCCCATAATTTGAACTCCACAGACGCAAGGAGTTCTGTTATTACTGTTACGAGTCACTAACGCCTGTCCAGGGCTATAGAAACCAAGGAAATGTAAAGCAGGCGATGAACACGAGGAGGGAACACGGTCGGTATTTTCCTTTTGTCTGAAGGTAAAAGCAAACACAGAAGAGCACATTCACCGGCCCTAGAGAAGCACGTACACCCTGCCCTGGAGAAGATGCTCTGTAGAGGGCTGGGTAGACTGAAGTTGTGTGAGTTGGCCTCAGATGTCTCTGAGCTAGAAAAGGACTAGGTCTCCAGTGTGAAGAGGTCTCTGATCCAAAGGCCATTCAGCATCCTGCCCTGAGCTGTGGGAAAGAGGAGGACAAAGAGAGAGACACTCTCTGACCTGAGCCAGTGTGAGAATTGGGTGGGGGTTAGTGAAGATCAACCTTTGGAGAAGGAAAGCTGCAGAACAAAGAGGGAAGGTTCCATTTCCTACAGTGCGCAGCACAGGCAGCACTGAAAGGCATTGCCTGGTTCCCTCCCCATGTCTCCGTCTGCTTTCCCCATTCTCCCTGGAGACCCTCAAGCTCCCTGGAGACCCTCAGTCTCCCCAGAGCCCCTCCTTCTCCCTCTTGAGGCAGATATGTCTCTGCAGTGGATTTGGCACCGTGAGGTACGTCCTGATTTATCTGCAAGGACACAGCCCTATGGTCTGAGTGGGGCAGGCTGCACCCTTGGGGCATCCGGCTGGGGACACCTCTGGACACTGGGAAACAGCTGGGGGCTGTTGGCTGATGGTTGAGACAAGATTGCAGAGTCTTGTTCCAGGTACCCTGCAATACACAGGAGATAAAATATCCAGTGCTGGGGAGCAACCAGCTCCCAGTGGGAAGCCAGAAAACACTATTAAAGCTGCCTCTACGGCCTGGGTCCGTACCCCTAAAAATATTTTACTTTGCAGATATACCATTGGGGTTATTGAACTGGGGAATCTGGCCATGAGGACCAGCAGGGATAGCCAGTGAAACAGGACCGGTCACACATGGTCCCCACCTTTCTCCCAGCGCTCCCCATACACTGTACTGCCTGCTCAAAGAGTGGGAAAATCTACAAGTCCAGTCCCCAGAAAGGAGTGGGGACACCAGTGTGGTCAGCCCTCCTGAGGTTCGTTTACATCGGTGTGCTGGAGAAGAAATCGCTGCTGTGCCCACAGTCCTGCCTGACCTAAGTGATGTTTACTTGCCACACTCCATTCTCTACTTATGGTAGAGAGGCGGACTAAAATAGGACGGGCTGAAGCACAGACGTAGATTTGGCCTTACGGTTGATTTGAACACCCTTCTCTGGTCTGTACAAACGTACCAGACATATTTTCAGATTTGTTTGTCATACAGAGACTCCATGCTCTTTACAAAGGAAGTTCACCCCTTTACACTGTAGGTGCTGTAAAGCAAAACAAAAAAAGTTTTTCAGTGTGGGGCTGTTTCAGCGTGGGGCTGTATTGCTGGGTCTGGCAAGCAGCCGAAGCAGCAGTCTGAAGCAATGAATATTGAGATAGAGACCAAGCCAACCTGAAAGCTTGTAGCCGCCTGCCCATACGCACTAAGACACAGCACGTTGGGAACACTCTATTACTGAGGTTCAAAAGCCACCGGCTGTTTGGTGCTGGCTCCCCTCTCTTATCTGTAGCTGCTAAATCACATTACATGAAACTGAAGCTTCATTAAATGCCAAACATCCATCCTTCGCCAAGGTGCTCCTTGGCACCAGTGTGATTGTGGTAAACTGCAATCCCATCTCCATGAGTAGCCAGGGGCAACCTCTGGTACAAGGTGTGGTTTGCAGTCATCCTTTCTGGAGACCCATGGAGACACCTGAACCACTAACCACATTTATCTGCCTCTAGGAAAGCTGTAAATCCTAAATCCCCTCCTGGAGTCACTTTTCCGTATCAGCATCTCCTGACACAGCAGCAGAAGCACTCTTCCTTTGCACACACAAGAGGAAATGACTCCACTCCCCACTTCCACCCCATGCCTGCTCCAGGCAGATGACCATTAGACAACTTTCTTTATTAAGAGATGATCTGGGCTTTGAATGAGGCTACAGAGCTCTGCCTGTTTTCTCTTCATGTAACTAGCATTGTGATACCATTTGGAAATGTCCTTGTGAAGCAGGGTAAGGACTTTTCCATCTCAAATATTCCAGTTTCCAACAGCACGTTTCCCCCAGACCCAAATACAACATGGCAGCGACAGCCCCATGGGTCTAGAAGCATGCAGAGTGTTCACATTCGTGGTCCCAGGGAGAATTCACACACCACAGAGGTCTGCAAGATGGGTAAGCACATATCACCGGGTGCTTCAGTGAAACGCACAAACGTTGACCAAGCATCTTGAGCAGACGTCACTTGGAGAAGGAAGCTGCTGATGCTGTCGCCTAGGGAAGTCCCTCAGCAAACTTATTTTGAAACTGGCTGGTTTGTCCTACCATTCCAGAGACAATGAAATAGGAATAGAAAAGTATGAAAATGCCGTTTGGAATAGTACTGCTGTCCTACTCGTTGAGGGAATCAGCCCTTAAAACAGGTTTCAGCCCCACGGCTTCCTTCTCACTGGAGTGAACACACACAATGGAGCAAACACATCCCCTGAAAACACTCAGAAGGTACCAAATCAGACCCCTTGTACTACCTTTACTGGGGGAATGAGGTCCCTCTGGTGTCTCATAGAATCACAGAACAGTTTGGGTTGGAAGGGATCCTTAAAAGTCATCTGGTCCAACCTCCCTGCAGCGAGCAGGGACATCTCCAACTACATCAGGTTGCTCAGAGCCCTGTCCCCTCTCACCGTGGCATTCATAAACCATCCTGAATTCTGGGTCGCAACCTGGTAAGTTCTGAACTTGGCGTGGGCTACCTCAAGCGATCACAGCCTGGGGAAGGAGGTTCCTTGCACACGTACAGGTAAGTGTGCCCTTGTCCTGTAAGCAGCAGCCTCACCGTGCGCAGTGCATTCACACGAGATACAATAAGCACAGGTTCAGGTTCTTCCTCTGTCCAGCTGGAAATTGGGATTTCTCCCCCGAAACTCCCACGACACAAGAGATGGCCCTGATTATACAATTGTAGAGCAGTCCAGGGGGGTATGCACAGCTCCTGTCACTGGTCTGCCTTGTTCCGTTTAAAAGGTGCAAATGGGAATGGAAACATGGAGCAAAAGACTCCACAACCTCTCCCAGGAGACCCGGGCTCCTGACCCTGCTCCCATGTACATTGCACATGTGAAGGTATGTACATCGTACGGCACATGGGAAACCTCACTGGGAGAAAGGGACACTGGCTGTCCCCTCGGTGCACCTTAGTCTGCTGCTCATGCCATTGCTGGGTTGCAGCTATTGCTTTCAGCTCTTAAAAACAGAGATTCAAACGTGCAAGCCTGCAGGCAGCTTGTGAGTGGGTGGGTTAACTTTCCCCAGTGGGGAGCCACAGCACAACATCCCAAAAATGGGAACGTCTTCTCCTTGGCGAGACAGAGGCCCTGAACTTCTTCTAAACCTTTGGGGCAGATTGGATGATGTGTTTTTACTTTTTCCGTACACAGCCCAGAGAATGCAATTGCCTAATCGAGTGCTGTGAGTCCTACCCAACAGCAAAGCACCCACAAATTAGGCACCATGGCTGGGATGCTGCTTCTGCGAGTCCCTCCTCCGGAGGGGAAGGGAGACAATTGCACTTCGGTGAGCTACAGAGCAGACCCCAAAACTGGAACAGTTGTCAGAAGGCACATTGCACACAAATCCTCCTACCAACTCCTGCAAGAAAAGATTTCCTTCTTTCAGCCAGAACAAAGAGCTATTAAGTGAGACAATGGGTTTAGCAGCACTGGTGAGCCATCTGTCACCCAGTGTTAGACATTAGCAACATCTTTCTTAAGCCAAGCCAACAGAAGCCCCCAGCCACTCTTACAGTGGCACTTAAGCACAGATGAGAAGTGTCAGCCCAGTTGTTCCTTGTTTTAACTCCTTCCACTCTGCCTGTTCTGTCGTGCTCTTCGCAGCAACCCCAGAGCACGACAGACAACATGAGTTTTGTGCAATAATCGTCGGACTAACACTTTGCATCACGTCTCACACAACTGCACTGGAGTTGTCTCTGGTTCGGTTTGAGGGCAGCAACCAAATGACAAAGAGAGGCTTGTCCCTCTGGATCCAGCTCTCCCAGTCCCAGGGACAGCTAACGTCTGCACCAGTGTTTCACAGCCCAAACCCCAAAGACAAAGCGGGTCCGAGTCCCTCTGCGTACCTCTGCTAGCTGATAAACAGCAAGCAGCCAAGCCTAGGATGTGAGAAGAAACAAGAATTTAGACTGACACACAGCAACCAGCTACGTGTGGGACCACAGTTGTTACCCTCCTCTGACCAGCCTAAGCACCCCACTCAGGGCATGTTCTGGTAGGTGAACGTCAAAACTCTTGTTCTGACGATTGGGTTGCACAGAGCAGTCCAAGCCAAAACAGGACAAAAAACTAGAGAGCTGCCTGGGTCTATAGATTAAACTTCCCAGTTTAAGCAGGAGTTGTCCTATATCTGTTCACTGTGAGGGTGGTGAGACACTGGCCCAGGTTGCCCAGGGAAGCTGTGGATGCCCCATCCCTGGAGGGGTTCAAGGCCAGGCTGGATGAGGCTTTGAGCAACCTGGGCTGGTGGAGGGTGTCCCTGCCCATGGCAGGGGGGTTGGAACTTGGTGATCTTGAAGGTCCCTTCCAACCCAAACCATTCTATGATTCTATGATTCTATGATCTGGATTTTTTATACCTCTAAATTTCCAGCCCAAAATCCTGATCTTAAAGCTTTGCTAATTAAATATTTTCTCTCCTTGACTACCAAGCTTTTGCAGTGCTGAGAGGGAGCTCAGGTTGGGTGAAATACTTGATGTTTAAGGTGTTTTATTTTCCTAGAGGCAGGGAATCCACATAAAGCAACACACTTGACTGAATGAATTACAGTCTAGATCCAGTTTAATGGGAGACGGTGGAATTTTTCCTTCCGTGAAGAGGCTGGTACCACCAGATGCCAAATCTGAGTGAGGGTTCCTGTCCGTCAGATTTAAAGCACCACTCCCTCCCCACTTACTTTAAATGGTGAAGAAAAGTGGGCAGACGTCTGTGAAGCTGGGTTTAGAGGACAAACTTGGCCTGGCTGGACCTTGCTTTGCCTGTGTTCAAGGTCACTAGTGATGGGTACTTGCCACCCACCTGGTCCGTAGGGCATCTGTATCAGTGCTCATGAGCCCGGGTGGGGCTTTGGTTGCACGTTTATCAGAGGAGGCAAGAAATGAGTGAGATCCCACTTCTCAGGGATTAGTCCTCTAGGGCTCAAGCACACAGATTCGCCTTCGCTGTCCCGCAGGTGATGGACCGGGCGTTACACCTGGCTGAATTCGGAAACACTTTCCGTGCAGATGGAAACTATTAAATTTCAGCTGGGAGGTAGCAACTGAGAGAAGCCAAGTGCAGTGGGAAGGAAAACAGATTAGCCGTGGTTTGTACCTGCCATCTGAAATAGCCCCAGAGAGTGCACACACGGTCAGGTTCTGCGTGCTGAAGGGAAGTGCTGGGTTCCTGCGCACCTCTTCCCCGAGCTGGGCTGCAGTGACCCCCAGCTAAGAAGGCTGAGGTGTGTTAAGGCAAAGAGATCACTGGTTCACAGAAAGCAAGGTTCAGGGCTGTCAGTCCAGCTTCTCTCACTGTCTGGAAATGCAAATTCAAAGACAGAGACAAATACAGATCAGTTCAGTAAAACAAAACTGGAACACAAGCCAGGGGGGCAGCTCTTGGTCATCATCTGGCAGGAGCAGAAATGACAAGGAACAGGGACTTGGAGAACTTCAGCCACTTGGCTGCATGACTAAACTATACAAAGTGGCTGATGCGGAGACTGCATAGGTGTGACAGTGGCATGGGTCACTGCATGTGCAAAATAGATAACCGAGCTCTTAGCTGACCTGCCCTGGTCACTGTGAAGTTGCACAACGTTCATAGTAACTAGAAATGCAAACGAAGAAGGCACTCTGCTCCTTACATTTTTCCAGTCGTGGGTCCTTTGTAAAGCTACTCCCAGGTTTTTGCAAGTGGAGTTGTCAAAAGCATTCAGCAATGGCCTCTTTCTGCAGAAAAAAAAAAAAAAAAAAAAAANAAAAAAAAAAAAAACAAAACCAAAAAAAAACCAGGAACATTTACAGCTGCTTTGAGTGAACATCTGACAAAAATCAACAAGAAACTGCAATTTCTTTCCAACACAAAGGCCATTTTCCAACATATAGGCCATTTGGATACAGGCATTTAAGTGTGTCAAAGACGCCAGAATATCCTGTCTCAACATACCCATCTTTTACCCCATAAAAACCGTGATTGGTGTGACAAGTTGTAGCAGACAAACAGCTACGCTCTGCCATTCTTCTGTGTGAAAACCCTTTTAGCCCCTTGCTTTATCAGGCCTAAAGTCATTCCTTTGCCAATAAGATCAACAGGAACCTCTGCATTTTTCTTCCAACAGTTAAATTATTTATGAGCTTTGAAAATAATCCCACTTTGTCTTCTAACCCTAGTTTTGCATATATGCATGTCTTTTTCCATGTCAACCCCTGTGAATTCTTCAGCTAAAATATGCACACATTAGAAAAACATTTCAGGGTATTTTTTTCTCTCCTCTTTATCTACTTGTTTGAATATGTTGTAAACTTGATTAATGTTGCCTTCTAATCTCTTCTTTTCTAGAGAGAACACCTGGAGCTCTTTTAACCTGCCTCAAATAAAAAATAAAACCCCAAAGCCAAACAACTCAAGTTGCAATGTCACACCTTCACAGCCCTGTCGTTTCCCGGGCCATCCATTGCTCCTCCTTTAAGAGGGTGGACACATGGGCAAGACTTGTGTCAATGAACCTGCAGAGCCATGGGTTTCTTCTAAAGCCCCCTCTTCATGCCCCCAGTAACCTGCTCAGTTTTTAGCCTCTCTCTGACTAGAACAGTTTGGGGAGATTTATGACAGCAATTCTTCTGGTTCCTTTCACAATGTGTTTTCCACTATTCCCATCTATCGCTTTGCCAACATGCATCATTTATTTAATACTAGTCAGTAGCCACATTAAACCTTTTTTTTGTTTTTTGAGGACATTTCCTCCTGTACTTGGAGAAGTTGTGCAGGTAAATAAAGTCCGAGCCAACAGTCTTGGACCTGCCTTTTCTGCCTCCATCCAAAGCTTTCCATGGGCATCAATCATCCTTGAACTAGGATTCTTCTCATTTTAATTATGCTTATATCACCATCATTTCATTCTCGTTAACAGCAATTGAGTTTCAGTCTCTGCAGATGGTGGAACTGGATGGTTACCAAGCCACATGCCATCTTGAGAGGAGTGTGTGGACCAGTGCCTAGCCTATGGCAGCGTTACTCATCACCGTTTCTGGGTTGCATCACTTCACTTTACCCATTTGTGAAATGACATATGCCTTTGCCTCACACTGGCTTTTAGGTTTGAGAAGGAGATTTTTAAAAATATGAAAGAGTCCATTGCCCAACTAGCTCATTACTGTTAAAATACAACCTTGCCTGCTGTCATAACTTCAGGTGAAAGCTACAGAGGAAACACGTTATTGATTTAAAATCTGGCTACGAAGAGGACACTCTCTCTGCGCAAGGAGCCACATGGAGAAGACAAGGCACAATGAGTACAAGTTGCACTAAGAGAGGTTTTGTCTCAATATAAGAAATACATTTTTTTAAGTGAGAACAATCAATCACTGCAACAACCTCCCCAGGGATGTCGTAGGGTCCCCATTGCTGGAGGTTTTCAAGATGCAATTGGACAGGGTGCTAGATAATCTCATCTACACTCCCTTTTTCATGAAAGGTTGGACCAGATGATCTTCTGGAGTCCCTAACAACGTGAGATGGTCCACGACTCTGTGGTTCTATGATTGCTGTAGGTGTGCATAGATCTACAGGTGTGTTACTCCTACAGACACAACCTCTCTGAACGTCCCCAACAGAGCAGGTGTAGAACCCAAATCACAACAATGCTGGTGGGAAGGGACCTCTGTGGTTTTCTCATCCAGCCTCCAACTCAAAGCAGGTCTGCCTTCTGGTCATGTCCCTTGTTATTCTAATGAAATAAAACTGTCAAAGGGGACACAGGTAGACTCACACAACTGCAATTACAGGTATGTTGCAGGACAGGCACCTCTCCTCACTGTTCAACCTGGGAGATCTACCAGGGTTTACTGCATCTCCTTTCTGGACTGGGTTTCTTTTTAAGGAAAACCAATGTGGGTAGGGAGGGTGGTGAGAACAAAAGCGTTTCTCCAAAGAAGCATTGAGATGTACAGAGGGACAAGGACATAAGTGCACATTGTGGGAAACCACCCCACACTAATTCCAGATCCACCCAACAGACAACCGGTGGTTTAACACGTGCACACTGAACAGCTACCACTGACTGCCCTCACCAGGACACGTACAGCCTCACAACCTGTGGACTGAAGCCAGGACGTGTTGCATGCACGGCCCCAATACTAGGATTCAAGCTGCGAGAAGGGTGATTTGAGGAACTGTCACTACCTTTGTCTGAGATGCAGGGAAAGCTTCAGCCCAGACCTCGGTACAGGTCAAGAAACAATGCAGCATAAAACAAACAGCACGAGTCCTGCAGGAAAGGTCTGGTGTTATGACTGCAGGCGTGAAGAACGATATTACACGGATTCGACTTTTTTATGTTGAGTACAAAGCCTGGTATGGCTGTTAGAAATTATGATGGACTACTGCATCCTTCTGAGGAAGACATTAACATCTCTCCAGGAGTTTCTATCTGACCAGCTTCTGATGCAACTCTTGCCTCCTCCTACTCCATTTGACAGCTGACCTCCCTGATAATCTGGTAAGACACAGATGGTGGCTGCACAGCTGAGGTAGACATGAAACAGCCTCTGTGACAGCCCAGAAGAGCGACTGTCTTCCCATCTCTGTATGCTTATATCTCCCTCAACCAGATGACAGTCTCAGATCCCAGCCAGATCCGTCTTTCCCCAAGCATTTAAAGCATGCGAGGAGCAAAGAGGCACAATAGTTGGAAGCGTGAGAAGCAGTTTCACCCAGATTTTCTGCTGCAGCAGGTCTTCCGCAGACACCTTTGGGATATATTTTTTAATCCATGGCAAGAACTTTGATTTTCTTTAATAATGTATTTTGTAAATAGAAAGAACTAACTCGGGTACTACCATATGCAGTGACAGTGAAGGAATTATCTACTAATATTCAAAAGCTGGGAAAAGTGTGACGTGAGGAACAGCACAAAACCAACCATCTTTATGCCAAGTATAAACCAGTGGAACACGCGTCTGCACTTTGGGGCGGATGATTCAGTGGGAAATGAATTAAAACATGAGAGAGAGTCACCTTGTAAGGGCAAAAGGTCTTGAATTTTGCTTGCTGATTAGGATGACAGCAGTATTTATGCTGATGGCAAATAAGGGCATTTCTGAGTCCGATTTCATTTCCAGAAAACATTAATGTTACCTCACGGCGCGTTATTGGAATCAGCGCACGTCGACAGAGGTTGAATAAGACAGTTTCCCCACACTCTCCGACGGAGTACTGACACTTACTAAATTATGCTGTTAAATACTGTAGTATGGCTATAAAACACAATGAAGGCCCATGGAAAGATGCCAGCCCTCTTCTGAGAAAGAGAGAGCACTTTTTGGAACCCTGCCTATGGCCCGTAATTTTCACTTCCTCCCACCACAGTGTGAGCTGACACGAAAGGACTCGTAAAGTCAAGTCCAGGAGACTGGTGGGGGTTTGTAGGAGTAAAGCTAAAGTTAGATCATCAGTGGTAGCATTTGACCTACTTGAACTTTGTGGGGAAAGAAGGAAGGAGCCAAATCTCCCACACGTCTCCTTAGCAGACCTCCCTGGAAAAAAAGTTGAATTCCAGCCTACAAAACTTTTATTTTTCAGCCCAGATGGGGCCAAAACCTTCAAAATATAGAAACTTTTAATGGAGAAAACTGTTGACTCACAAGCAGTAAAACTTTGCAGAAAAGTTGCCAATTGGCAAGATATTCCACTGTTTCATGGGAAACAGCATTCCGTGAAGGAGGAGGACCAGTGGCAGAGGATGGAAGCACGGCTTACAAAAATGGAGTCTCCCGTCGGGTACCGCGGCAATTCACATGGACCCTGATACGTGCAGCCAATAACAAGGTCCTTCAAGTCCAGCAGGTTCAAAATGAAATTTTTTCTTATCAGTAACTATCAAGGAGGTGAAGCATAGAGGAGTCATCAAGACAACATTTCTTTGGGGAAAATACTTCAGCAGGAAAGATTTGTCCTTCTCCAGTGGCCATAATCTGACTTGTCAGACTGTATGGGTGTCTAAAACCCTTCATTGCAGAACACAGACCAAATGATGGTACCTGACCCACAGAGCCTGCAATCTAACTGAGGAACAACAACAACAATAAATGCCAACTGTTCAAGTCAGCAGAAAAACCCTGTGACAGTGCCTGACAAACAGCAGATACCACATGCTGCATGCCTGTTTGCTGCCACGTTTCTACAGAGGATGGTTAATTTATTAGTGGAAGGATGAATTAGAGGAATGGAATTATGAGGTGGAGACAGGTGGGCAAAATTCCGTGGGACTTGTCTTCCTAGGTCCATACGTTATCCTCGTGTATTTCGTGTATCCCTACACCTATGCATTTCTACACCAATCCAGCATCCAGTCGATCTTTGGAAACAGAACCACCACTCATCGTGAAACGTGTGTCCTTAGTTGTCTCGAGTGTATCCTTCTTACAGATGGTCAAACTGGAGAGCAGCAGAATTTCCTTAGTGACGACGTTCAAACAGAGAAGAACTTGAACTTACCCAAAACGCCCTACGTTCGTTTGCTGGGCCTGGTGTCAGCTGAAGTTGACTCTTTGTTAAACACTGGGTCTAGAGCAGACCGCCTTTGAGGCACGATTTTCAAATTAATTATAAATTCAGAGCAGCTCTAGAGGCTGCAGAAACTCTTCACTCCATCAGCAAAGCTCAGAGCTACCTTCCATCAAACCTACTTCTTAAAGCTCCGTCAAGCCCAGGAACATGTGGACCATGCAGGGAAACATCACCAGCTTCCAGAGAGCATAGGCTCTCGTGGGTGGACATGAAATGCAGAAAATGGCATTAAAGCAGATCCTAAGGCTTGTTACCCAAAAACAAAGGTTATGTCAAACAAAATACCCCATGATTGCCGTGTGGGAGTCGCGTTTCTTCCCTCTTTCAGCTTTTTCCTCATCTCCACTGTACTTGTGGAGCAAAATCCTCAGTGGAACGGAGTCACAGCAGTTGAGCTGGGGACAGAGATGAGTATCAGGAGAGGAACAAGTGTGCAGGAGAATCCCTTTTACATTTTCAGAGACACAGGCTGTATTTTCCCCTTTCCCTCAGGCTCCCTCGCTTCACTTTTAACTCCTACAAGCGGCACTCGGAGAGCACAGAAAGCGGGGGAGAGGTGTGAGGAAGCCGAGCTGTAGGTCTGGAGGAGGACAAGGACTTGGGGCGCTGGCAGACGAGCTCTGCAAACACGGCCAGGGTGTCCTCAGGTCTGGCCGTGTGCTCCTGCACCCTCAGCCCCCGGCACGGGCTCCCTCACACACCGAGGTGGTGGAGGGGGGTCCTGGAGTCTGGCCAAGGCAAATCAAGGAGACCCCAGACTGCCAGAAGCAGGCAGAGGTTTCCCTCTCTGCCGCAGGAATGGGGGGTTGGTAACAAGCTGCTGGGGATAAACAGCCGCTCCTTCCATCACTGCTGCTGTCTGCTCCTGTTGGACCGCGACAGCGAGGGCAGAGCGAGGGATTTAGGGAGCAGCTCTGGCCACTCTGACAGCATGCATCAAAGGCACTCTCCTATGCCAGCCGCCTGCAGACAGGACTGGTCTTGGTCTGTGGTCTGTCTGACGGTAGAATGTGATTTATTTCTCCACCTCATACTTCCCAACTCAACAATTCCCTTTAGCACGCATCTCTTTCCTCCACCTCCTTCTGCCCATTGTAAATATATGAGAATGTGTGTTTCTTATTTTTTATGCGATGTCTTATAACTGCCAAAAAAAAAAAAATCTCTTGACATAAATCCTTTTGGCTCAAGTTTCTTGACAAACACGCACTAGCTTTTCTTTATCCCTCACACCTCTCTCATCTCCACAAACTCTCAGCAGGACTTTCTGCAAACTCTCGCCTCTCAAGTCCTCTCCATGAAGCACCTCAGGAGAGGTCAGTGAAGCTGGGTCAGGGGAATGCTTCCTCTGCCCGTGGAGAGTGCATAGGACAGGGAGCGGGCGTCTGCCCAGGACACTGCAGCACCATCTTTCTCCGTAGCTATTCTGGTTTCCTCCATTGCGCGCATCCCTCCAAACATAGTGGCAGTGGAAAGGGTCCCAGCTAGCTTCCCATCCCTACATCCAAGCCTGAGGTCTACACCGCTATGTTGGTCAGCAGAACTGTAACCGGCAGAGCTACCCGCCCCATCTGATGGGACGATCAAAACCTGTGACAAAGAGAAGAACCAAGCTCCAAACCCCAAACCTTCGCACGCTCCTTGGGTGCCGCAGCCGTGAGGCTGCTCCTCTCCGCTCTTCTTGGCTGCAGGCTGAGATGCAGTGTTGGTAGTACAGGAGAAGGGAGGCAGAACAAGTACAGTATACAGAGAGAGGAAAAGAGGTCCTCACCCCTGGCATCAAGGGCTTTAGAGAATTGCTCGGAGTCCAAGTGGATCCAGTCAACAGCTTTAAATCCCCTACTGAAATTCAGATTGGACTTCCAGACCTTGCAGGCAGAGAGGAAGGAAGCAGAGGAAGGGTTTTGCTGAGACTCACCTGTCCCTAAGTTCTGGACAATGAATGAAGGAAATTCCTGCCTAGTCCACGGGGAGGAACAGGTGTTTCACAAGGTTTCAGAGACACTTCTGTTCCCTAAGTTGTCAGACAGGATCTTGAAAAAACACTCTCAGACGGCTTGTTAGGAAATGCCAGTGTCTCTTGTGAGGGCAATGGCTTCACCAGCTACCTTAAGGACAGATGCAAGCCTGCTGCCTAAGCCAGGCAGACCTGTTAACGCTCAGCTTTTGTGTCTTAACCTCCCCAGAAGCTCCTGTTGCAGTGAAGCGTGTGGGGCAGCGGAGCACAGCAGCAGAGCTGAAGCCCATAGATCGTGGAGTTAAAGATCCTGCTGCGGGCTAAAAGCGAGCGCGTGCGGGTTCAGCCCACGTGTTGTGTGGAGTTATGAGTGCGCGAGAAAAGGGGATTTATAATGAGAATAGTAATTCAACCTCAATTATAGCGCGTGACTGTCTGCACACTATAAACTGGAGGTTTAATAATGAGGCAAGTAGGCTGAAGGAGAGAATTTCATTGTGTCTGTTCCAGAGCTCGGAATTCTTACTAAATTCATCAGATCACTTGAGTTCTCGTGACAGCTGCAGCAGTATAACTAATTTTAAACGGGTTTATTGTACATTAAAACTGCAACAAAAGATACAGGCAGAAAAAACCTCACAGCAAAAGAGAACTCCAGATTGAGGACTATAATGTATATGAGATTTGAAAGAAGTACGTGCTAGAAGATGTAGACAGCAGTTTTTCAGGGTCCTTAACCTTGATGAATAAATGAATAAAATCCCTTAAAAACTTGCAGTGTTTCTTTCAAGTGATTTTCAGCATGTTAATGATCAAGAGAAGCTGAGAAAATTGCTGGGAAAGGAGATGACTTTCCTCAATATGCTCTTACCACAGGGACTATGAGACAGACCTGAATTGTAAGCAAATAATAAGCATTGCTAAAAATGACAGAGGAGGAGAAGAAATGAGACTCGTTAGCTGTCCACAATGTATTTGCATACAGGTGTGTTGGCTGCAGGACTTTGTGATGTTGCCAAATCAAAGCTTTAGTGGAGACTTGGAGAATTCCAGATCTCCCGCATCCAGGCACTTAGACTGGGCTCTCCTGTGTCGTGTTTGCTTACCTTAATATGCTGAAAGAAAAAGAGAGGGATCTAGATTGAAAGAGGGCACAGAGAACACACAGAAGCCTGTATCTACCACCATGAGCATCCCCCTCACCACGCACAACCCCCCACCAGCTAATATCGAATGCCAAAGGGCCCCAAGTTGCCCACCTCCCTCATTTCTATCAACAAAGTCTCCCAGGCTGTTGTGGTTTTAAAAGCCACCTCACAGCCTCTTGTTAAAAAATGTGTGGGCTGAGGCAAGGTCAGGGAGGGTTCACTCACCACTTATGGTCATGGGCAAGAAACCAACACTGCTTGGGAAAACAAAAAAAAAAAAATTGAATTTATTAACCATTTACAATCAAAACCAAAACAAGATAACGAGAAGAACTACATCTTAGAAAGGCACTTCTCCCCATCCCTCCCAAAGGCTTTGTTCCTGGTTTCTGTGCGTTCTCCCCCTGGGGCGGTGCAGGGGGGCAGCGAATGGGGGTTGCAGTCAGTCCATGTGTCCCTGCCGCTCCTTCCTCCTCAGGGGAGGGCTCCTCACAGTCCTCCCTGCTCCAGCAAGGGGTCCCTCTCATGGGAGAGTCCTTCACAAACCGCTCCAACGTGAGTCCTTCCCACGGGCCACAGTTCTCCAATAACTGCTCCAACTCGGGTCTCTTCAACAAAATTCACGGCCTCCTTCAGGCACTGCTCCTTCTTCCAACGCAAGGTCCTCCACAGCTACATCTCCACGAGCTACAGGCGAGCTCTGCTCTCCATGGCTGCACGAGGGATAACGTGCATCACCAAGAGCCTGCACCACGCTGCAGGGGAATCACTGTTCCAGGGTGCCTCCTTCCTCTCTTTTCTTTTCTTTTCTTTTCTTTTCTTTTCTTCTCTTTTCTTCTCTTTTCTTTTCTTTTCTTTTCTTTTCTTTTCTTTTCTCTGACTGCAGGGTGCCTCCTTCCTCTCTTTTCTTTTCTTTTCTTTTCTCTGACTGGTGTGTCTGCGCAGTTGCCTCTCTCACACCCACTCCTCTCTCCACCGCAGGGTCTTTCACCGGCTCCTGAGAAACTCCCGGCTCTCGGGTGAGCCGTGGCGGAGGCTTGGGCTGTGGCAGGTGGGGTTACAGAAGAAGCCGGGCGGGCAGCTGGATGGCAAGGCCAGTCTGGCAAGTCCGTACCCCACCCAGGGCCACGCCAACCCCTCCATGTGCTGTGCCCCATCTTCAATCTGTCATTGGCAGAGGCGGTGACTGGCTCAGCCCTGGCCAGGCGCAGGTCCAGCCTGGTGCTGGGGAACCTTCCATCAATTTCTCACAGGGGCCAGCTCGGTAGTACCTCTCACCCCCGACTACCAAAACCTTGGAGCTGGGCTGGGGTGGGAACCTTCAGCAGTTTCTTACAGGAGCCCCCACTGTAGCCCCTCCCCTGCTACCAAACAAACCCACCGCACACGACCAGAACACAGGTGTTGCTGGAGAAGTTAAAGACACACCAGCAAAAGCATAGCAGCTCATTTCTCAGTGCAGTCCAAAAGGAGGCATCTCCCCACCTTCCACAAGACAGGAAGGGAACGTCTTGTTGGTGTCCCGGCATGGCCTTGCCCCAGGAGGTGCCGAGGACCACAGAAAGGTCCGGCTGAGACAGGGTGCACCAGGCACTGATGAGCAACCTGGCTGCTGAGAAGATGGGTGCTCCCAGACTAAACAAGCTGTCAAAGGAAATGACAAATGAGAAATGGCAAATTCTGAAGATATCATCATCTCCAGCAATGTTTTCACCTCTCAGTTTTACTGGCTAACTGTGTTTGCAGACAATGATTGTGTCTCTCCCTGTCTTTGAACCCTCCCCAGAACCCGCAGCACCCACACACCCCTTTTCTCTCCGGGCCCCACCAGCCTCTAGCTAATAACGTAGCTGATTAGATCTTTCATCATTTTTATTGTTATCCACCCGCAGATTAATAAAACACCGCTCCGGCTGTTTCTGGCTGACCACATTCCCTAATTTATCATAAAGGCTTCGCCTGAAATACTTCAGTGTGACATGCGGGGAGAGCTGCAGTTCCTCCCAGCCAAGCATATCTGCGAGAGAGTGCAGCACAATGGTCCGCAGTGATATCACCTGAATTCTCACCACACAGAGCAGAAGTTAACGCTCCACAACCAACCCACTAAAGCAAAATTACCAGAGACTGGTACCAGAGGCATGGGGGTGGAAAAAATGGGGACTTAACTCCAGCTCACTGGAGCACACTGCTTCATACCTGTACCATCTCTTAATACAAGGGAATCTGCTCTTAAAGCACTCAGAAATTTCTTTTTAACTCCCCTGATTACAAGGGTGACTTAACATGGCCTCAGGGACTATCCTGCAAGAATTGGAAGACTTGATCCCTTAAAAGTCAAGAAGCTGGAGGAATCGTGAAACCAGCAATTGATTTTTTCCCACCCCGACTTTATTCTTCTCCCTTCCCTTCCCTTCCCTTTCCTTTCGAGTTGCCAGTCCCTTCCAAGGAAAAACATTCTTCCTACTCCAACATCCAAAATATTCTCCTGCCTTACATTAGTTTCTGGTGCAGAAACTCCTTCCTTCTCTCTTTCATTTTTCCCTGATCCTGTGCCTCGCCCTCATTTCCATCTGAACCACCTAAAATTAGATTTTCTGTGAACTGGAGGACCAGGACTGATTTCCCATGACTCAAGGCAAAGTCCTTTTGTGTGTGTGTCTGTGTCTGTGTCTTTCATCATCTCGTGAGAGCTCTGTGCTTACCACGGCCTGTCCATCAGCGGGAGGAGACAGCAGGGATGACACCTGTGAACATCAGCAGCAGCTCAGAGGACACCTTTCCTCCGTCCAGATTCCTACCTTCACAAAATACGCAGGAGCTCAGTAACTTTGAGATTTCTTTCTTCTCTCCCTAAAACTTCTTCAAGTGGGTTAAAAGTTAACACGAAGAGGGGCAGCAGACCAGCACGTGCAGTACAATTGCATTGATCCTCCCATCCTTAGGAAGCCAGACCTTGGTGACACAGGTCCCCTCCTCCATCTGCCCGACAGTCAGTCATGCATCCTGCCTGGATGCCTCCAGACCTGCTTCTCTTATGCTCTCCATCAGCCTCACCTCTTCCTCCCTTACTCCTTACCCCACCAAAAGCCACCTGAGACAAAAAACACCAGTTAAAAAGATCATTGGAAGACAGTTTCCAGAACAGAGACCTAAGCAACAAGTCCCTCATAACAGGTGATACTATGCTCAACCACGACCAAAGGAAACCCTGACAAAGTCAGCCTGAAATTAGCAAAATGCAGCTTTGTTTAGCTTCCCCAGCCCAGGGAGGACATGGGTCTAATTTGCAGCTCACAGTCCAGCTCTGCAATGACAGATGCTGCCTGGAACCGAGGGAGAAATGATGATGCAGGGCCGTTTCCTTCAAGATGCAATTCTGTCACCATGGAGGCAGACAGCAGGCTCTCAACAAGTTTATCTGCAAAGTGACATGAAAATTCCTCACAGCAGGAGGGGTTTGACAGGACGTGCCTAGCACAGCTTTATAAAAAGGTTTCTTCAAATGCTTCCAAATCCCATGCATCTTTTTCTTGCTTTATCATCCTTTTCAACATCCTTCTTTCTCTCTCTCTTTCTTTTTTCTAAAGCCTCCACAAGGCACGTTTATCAACATCAAAGCACATTCGCATACAGCTCTGTTTTTTCCTCTTGCAAAGTCCAAACCTACTAGTACTCCCTACACCCAGCGACTTCATCAGGAGCAAAACTTGCCTCTGTGAATGAAATCTCGTCTCAGCAGTACTGACGTCCTAATGTGGGGACCAAGATCCTTTAAACCTACATGAATTCCTCTGAGACTGAGCATTTGGTTTTGATACTTGTGGTTCTGACCCTGGCTAGCAGCAAAACACCACACAGCCACTTGCTCACCTTCCCTCCTCCCGGGAATGGGGGAGAGAATTAAAGGGGTAAGGGGATGAGAGATGTATGAGTTAAGAACAATTTAATAAATAAATTACAAGAAAATTGGAAATAATAATTATAATAATGATAAGTATAATAGTAATATATACAAATAANAAGCACTCAGAAATTTCTTTTTAAAGACAGTAATTACAAGGGTGACTCAGGGACTATCCTGCAAGAATTGGAAGACTTGATCCCTTAAAAGTCAAGAAGCTGGAGGAATCATGAAACCAGCAATTGATTTTTTCCCACCCCGACTTTATTCTTCTCCCTTCCCTTCCCTTCCCTTCCCTTCCCTTCCCTTCCCTTCCCTTCCCGAGTTGCCAGTCCCTTCCAAGGAAAAACATTCTTCCTACTCCAACATCCAAAATATTCTCCTGCCTTACATTAGTTTCTGGTGCAGAAACTCCTTCCTTCTCTCTTTCATTTTTCCCTGATCCTGTGCCTCGCCCTCATTTCCATCTGAACCACCTAAAATTAGATTTTCTGTGAACTGGAGGACCAGGACTGATTTCCCATGACTCAAGGCAAAGTCCTTTTGTGTGTGTGTCTGTGTCTGTGTCTTTCATCATCTCGTGAGAGCTCTGTGCTTACCACGGCCTGTCCATCAGCGGGAGGAGACAGCAGGGATGACACCTGTGAACATCAGCAGCAGCTCAGAGGACACCTTTCCTCCGTGCACATTCCTACCTTCACAAAATACGCAGGAGCTCAGTAACTTTGAGATTTCTTTCTCCTCTCCCTAAAACTTCTTCAAGTGGGTTAAAAGTTAACACGAAGAGGGGCAGCAGACCAGCACGTGCAGTACAATTGCACTGACCCTCCCATCCTTAGGAAGCCAGACCTTGGTGACACAGATCCCCTCCTCCATCTGCCCGACAGTCAGTCATGCATCCTGCCTGGATGCCTCCAGACCTGGTTCTCATCAGCCTCACCTCGTCCTCCCTTACTCCTTACCCCACCAAAAGCCACCTGAGACAAAAAACACCAGTTAAAAAGATCATTGGAAGACAGTTTCCAGAACAGAGACCTAAGCAACAAGTCCCTCATAACAGGTGATACTATGCTCAACCACGACCAAAGGAAACCCTGACAAAGTCAGCCTGAAATTAGCAAAATGCAGCTTTGTTTAGCTTCCCCAGCCCAGGGAGGACATGGGTCTAATTTGCAGCTCACAGTCCAGCTCTGCAATGACAGATGCTGCCTGGAACCGAGGGAGAAATGATGATGCAGGGCCGTTTCCTTCAAGATGCAATTCTGTCACCATGGAGGCAGACAGCAGGCTCTCAACAAGTTTATCTGCAAAGTGACATGAAAATTCCTCACAGCAGGAGGGGTTTGACAGGACGTGCCTAGCACAGCTTTATAAAAAGGTTTCTTCAAATGCTTCCAAATCCCATGCATCTTTTTCTTGCTTTATCATCCTTTTCAACATCCTTCTTTCTCTCTCTCTTTCTTTTTTCTAAAGCCTCCACAAGGCACGTTTATCAACATCAAAGCACATTCGCATACAGCTCTGTTTTTTCCTCTTTGCAAAGTCCAAACCTACTAGTACTCTCTACACCCAGCAACTTCATCAGGAGCAAAACTTGCCTCTGTGAATGAAATCTCGTCTCAGCAGTACTGACGTCCTAATGTGGGGACCAAGATCCTTTAAACCTACGTGAATTCCTCTGAGACTGAGCATCTGGTTTTGATACTTGTGGTTCTGACCCTGGCTAGCAGCAGGAGAGAATTAAAGGGGTAAAGGGATAAGAGATGTATGAGTTAAGAATNGGGAGAGAATTAAAGGGGTAAGGGGATGAGAGATGTATGAGTTAAGAACAATTTAATAAATAAATTACAAGAAAATTGGAAATAATAATTATAATGATAATTATAATAGCAACAAATACAAATAAGCCATACACAGTGAACTGCTCGCCATTCAATGACCAAGGCTCAGCCTATTCCTGGCTAATGATCTTAGAGCAAGGAGAGTTCCAAAACCACAATCCCAGAAAGGAGATAACAGCCCAAATGTCTGAGACTGGGAGCTGACTGAGAGAGAGAGACGAACCTGAGAGAGGGGCAACCCAGAGAGAGATGATCTGGAGAGAGAGAGAATTTCTGGACAGATCCTCACCTCTATACTGGGCGTGACGTGCATGATTAGGAATAGACTATTGTCCAGTTTGGGTCTCAATCCTAAACCTAAGGTCAGATCCTAGGGTAGTAATTGGGGCTGTGCTCACTCCAGCTTCTCCTGCCCCTGCAGACACAGGCACAGCAGAGAAGCTGGAAAGCCCTGGACTGTCCTGGCAGCAGCTCTGCCCATCAGTGTGTGATCAGCCTTCTCAGGACAAACCCGAAACACAGCCTCACACCAGCTGCTGTGAAGAAAGTTAACAATTCCAACCAAAAGCAGGACAATACTCCTTCAGACTCCACTGTGCCTGGGTTAAATTTTGATGACTGTCCCCTCGATGCGTTTTTCCTCCCTCCCCAGCCAAACTAGAGGTACACACCAGGTTATATTTGTAGGCTACATTCAGGATGCTCAGCCCAGACACACAAATGCTCTGTGCTGTTACCAGAGGGATGCCGAAGGCTCTGTCCCACGGCTGCCATGATGCCTTAGAGGCAGCCTGAGCGTGGGTAACCTGCAGGTCCCCTCTGCTGTATCGCCAAGCAATGGCCAAGTCCTTCCAGCCTCTCAAGTGGATGGTAAGAGAACACCCATCCCCAAACCCTTCTCTGTCCTGCTTAGAGCACCTGACATGGCTTTGTCACTCTAGTGTCCCCATCCCAGGAAAACAAGTTTCTCTTCCTGCCGTCCTCACCTCGCACAGCCTTACGTCTCCTTTCCTCAGCACTAACACCTCTGTGGGGAGAGGCCAGGGTAGGAGAGCATCCTCGATGCAGCTCTCTCCACCTTTTGGGAAATTCTGGATCCAAACTCCCTATCTTCCACCCACTATGTTTTGGGAGAAGGGAGCAACGTGAGACTTAATTGTTTCTACGTGTAAAAAATCCAGAAGAACTGGCCCTGGGAAAGATGAAAAATAAGCTGAAGGCTGTACATCCACTTTCCTCCGTGTGTACAGGGCTGTGCGTGTTGGGGTGGCAATGGGAGGAGAGAAGGTGAAAGGGGAGTTGAAACTGTGAAGTTTGAAGGTGAAAAAAGTCTTTATATCTGGATTAGTAGAGTCCTGGGGCCTTCAAAAATAGTTAAAATTCCTTTTTTTGAGTAATGGAGAAGTGGTTTGCATTGATCTTAAGAATTTGCTTATAGTTTTCCCTGGAGTTCAATGTACTGGGGAGTGCAAAGCTGACACAGCGCAAAAGTTTTATGAACCTCAGGTAAGAGCGTGAAAGGAAATTTTTATAAATATTACATTTATTTAAATTTAATTTTTTTCCTTGTTAATAATAAAAGCCAGCCTTGGTCTTCTGGGCTTTTCTTATATGCCTGCTTAATACAGCAGCCGGATAGTGGAATTATTTATATTTTAACTTCGTTTTCAGTAAATCGTCAATCATTCACCTTTCAAAAGCACTAAATTCAGAGATGAACAGCAGGGGAGAGGGAGCCTGAAAAATAAATATTGACTTTCAGGGGTTTGTTTTGTTTCTTTTTAAACATGGGGTTAGAAATAGAAGTTGTTGTGGGTGATGAGTAAAATCAGCGAAGAAGGAAAAGACATTTGAGCCTATAGATTTCTCCCCATCATAGACCTGCTGTTCTATTTCTGCTTCATTTTCAGGAAGCCACAGCAGTGCCAATGGGCAGTGGCCCCTTCTGGCTTAAAGAGGCACTTGGCTGAAAATCTGTGGTCTGGTCATCACTGGGTGAACGGTCTTTACAGCGGACACCTGCTACCAGCCATGGACAATGGTACTGGGAGCAATAGCTGTGATCCCAAGGAAAAGCCAAGCAAAAGAGGGATGGTAGAGTGGAGAAAGCTGAATTAAGCACTCCTCTAAACTTTAGGTTGTCTGCATATTTCAGCCAGCAGCACTGGCTGATGGAAACATTAAATTGCATCTAAGCTATGACTGCCTTCCCAAGAATGCCATAGAAGAGAGTTCATTAAACAGATTTCCTGCTCATCATTTCTGTCCAAGGTCTGTCAACAACACATTGTTTAATCTATTTAATATTAACACATAAAGTCCCCATACATTTCCAGTCCATATAGTCTCTATGACCCTTTTCTATCCATTAACAGCAAAAAACTCCTAAGAAATTACTGCAACAACTGTGACATATCCACCCACCCCACATATATTCTCCCAGCTTCTAACAACTGGAGGTTGAGGAGTTCTCATAGCAGTGGTAGCACCCAAACCATTGTATCCCATGGCCAGCAGTGGACCTGAACCAGTCTACTTCTTTTTCAACTTATTTGCTCTTTAATTGTCCCAAGACATGAGGAATTCTCTAACAGTATTTTATGCTCTGAGGAGCTACTTCCCATCTTCTGTTTTAAACTTGCATGATATTTTCACTGGTTGTCTTCTTCTCTCTGCGGTATGGGAAGCTGTGTGTCATCTTGCCATCTTCATGTAATCTCTGGCACTCAAGATTTCATAGTCTTCCATTCAGGCCACCTTGTTCAGACTTGTCAATCGCCTTGTGGCAGTTTTGTTCCCGGGGAAAACAGTCTGTCCTTCCCACTGCTTCCTCAGAGCTGGCATTAGACCTCTGCAGGTAGACCAGCAGAGCTTTGTCCTTCGCAGCCAGGGCTGCCACTCCACCCCACTGCCTTTCCATCTCCATCTGCCTTGAAACCAACTCTCTCTGGGTTGCATCCACTTGGGAGAACAGGTTTCCTTTCTGGTTCACAGGGAAATGGGGGCTGGAGCCCTTACAAGCTTCTGCCCTTTGCAGAAAGCGTTCTCCTTCCCTGCTGCCCTCCCCAGGCAAGCAGGCAGCAGCTCGCCGTGTGAGCAAGCAAGTGAAAGGGGAAACAAAAAGTTAAACAGAGGTTAAAGGAGTAGAAGGAAAACAGAAGATCCCCTGGAGTCTGGGGCTGAGCAGCATGAACAGTAGGAGCCTCTGGAAGTCAGCTCATCCATGCATACTGCCCTTGCTGCCTTCCCGTTACCAGGAGGGGGCTTAATAAATTTTACAAGAGAGCAAACAGCTGAAAAATGTTCGTATTTAAAAATATATTGAGAGAATTTGCATGTTGTTCCCTTTTGTGTGGGGATGGCATTTATGCACCCGGCATTTCAGCGGCACCACATCTCAGAGCACTTTACATAGCAATTAATTGCGCACGGGTAGTGGAGTGACTGTCTACAGGCAACCTCATCAGCCATTATCCACTCAGCAACACCCCGCATACAGCTGTGAACATTTGCATTAGCAGAAAGTTGTCTTGGCTGCCATTAGCAGGGTGCAGGAATGTCAGGGAGAATGCTTGGGGTCAGCTCACACTCTGCTCCTTCCCAAAAGCCTTTAACAGCTAGCGTCACAGCTTTCACAGTCAAGCTTGTGACCCTTCCCTCATTTCACCCCAGCTTTGGAGCAGGGAGATGCGTCACCAGCTTTCAGCACTCTGCAGTCCAGACGCTGCACCACGATGCCATCTTCTCCTATAACACAGGAAACACTCTTGTGTGGGAGACTCCTGAGGCAGCACGTGAAAGGTGCAAATGCCAAATTTGCCCAGGGAATAGCTTTATGGTTTGAACTTTGCTCACAGCCTTTGCAAGTTTCTGCTTCATAATCCTCGGTATACCCAGCCACGGAGCAGTCCCTGTGCCCCGGGATTATTTTCAGCACTCCCCAAGTCTCTGCATAAATCATCCTGGAAAGACCCGAATGACCAACTTCTGACAACCTCCATGGCCCCACTGCTGTTGTGAAGCACTCTGCAAAGCCAGATTCTCTCCTGAGTCCCCTTGGCCTCTGTTTTTCCCGCAGCACAGCAAAACCATATGTGTGACTGCCATCAGGAGACTAGAGGAAGGCTGTCGGTGATGGGCAACGGGAAGAATCCCAGCAGCGCACTGACCTTCAGAGGGGACCTGAGGACAACAGACCAAGCAGCTGTAGTCACAAAGGACCTGGAGGTACTCTTGCTAGAGCTGTAACATAAACTCCCAGACTACATCTTTACCACCAGAATGAACAGTTGCAAAAATGTCCCTGGACATTAGAACTTGGCTTTCTGTCCTGTAAGTTGTTAAAACACTACCTGGCACGTTGTTGGCACAACCTAACTAGCATTTTCCCAAATGACGCCTAGACACAGTCTGGGAATCAGCACAGACTGCTGCCCATTCTCAGCAGGCAATTTGGATGCAGCCCCCATTTTTTGGAAGGTGAGAGAATTTAATAGTACAGATGCAGGATATCCTGTGCCAGCTGGCCTCTGCGCAAGAGAGCAGACCCAGCTACAGTTAATTTACAGGTATAGATGCAGCCTCAGAGTCCTGGACAACATCCAGCCGATCATTGCATCCCCCTCCTTTCAGTTCCACCGATGTGAAATGCAAAACAAAGCCACAATGCTTCTAATCTTTAATTGCTGCTGTGTACCGTTGAAATGTTTCTGTCTTTTGATCCTGGCTAAGGTGATCTTTGAATTTCTGCAAGTTTAGAAGTGAACAATGTCTTGGGGGTTCCTTTGAAGGGCCACAGGAGATATGATTGCAGTACAAAACACTTGGGTCTATTTTCTTTCTGTCTTGTTTTTGTTTCATCTGTGCTAGAATATTAAAAAAAAAATACTTAATTTTGCAAGACTGGCATGGCTTTCTTGCTGAGTTCACCAAGCCAGCTCTAGCCACCAGAAGACCATGGAGAACCAACAAAGAGAATCCTTATTGTCATTTGGCAGATAAAAATCCTATTCAAGCTCGAGTTACAAGAACAATCTATAAACCTCTGTCATGGTAGCACAGAGCTCTTTCCGATTTATGATTTATAAGAACACAAGTTGCATCGATGAGTGTTTTGGACTGTGTGGCAGGGTTTTGGTAGCTAGGGAGGGGCTACAGGGGTGACTCCTGTATGAAGCTGCTGTCTTGCCAAGGGTCAGACAATCAGTTCCTCTGTGGATGATATATTGAACAGAAGGCACCGTGCATGAAGCAGTGGCACAGCCCCGGCCGTAGTCAGGGTCCAGCCCAGCCCAGTGTCCGTTGCAGCTCCAGCCACAGTTCCAGCCCCAGCCCAAGAGCTGGGACTTCTTCAGGACCCAGAAACAGAACCTGCAGCAGAGAGAGGAGCGGGATGTGAGAGACAGCGAGGCAGGCACCAAAGTCAGGGAAAAATGGAGGGGAGGAGGTGCCAGAGCAGAAATTCCCCTGCAGCCTGTGGTGTGGACCATGGCGAGGCAGCTGTGTCCGTGCAGCTGTGGAGGTAACGGTGGAACAGAGGTACACCTGCAGCCATGGAGGACCCCATGCTGGAGCAGGTGGCTGCACCCAAAGGAGGCCGTGACTCCACGGAAGGGACCCACACGGGAGCAGTTAGTGGAGAACTGCAGCCCACGGGAAGGATGAACACCGGAGAAGTTTGTGGAGGATTGTCTCCTGTGGGAGGGACCCCAGAGTGTGAGGAGCCCTTCACCTGAGAAGGAAGGAGGAGCAGAGACAACATGTGAGGGACTGATCACAACCCCCATTCCCCATCCTCCTGCACTGCTCGGGAGGGAAAGAGGCAGAGAAACCAGAAGCAAAGTTTCCAACCCCAGGAAGAAAGGTGAGGTGGGGGGAGGGTGTCTTTTTAGGATGTGGTTCTATTTCTCGTTACCTTACTCTGGTTTTGGCTGTTAACAAATTTAACTGGTTTTGTTTCCCCAAGTCAAGTCTGCTTTGCCCGTGACTGTAAGTGGCGAGTGATCCCTCCCTGTCCTTGCACCAGCCCATGAGGTTTTACCCTTTGCTCTTCCGATTCTACTCCACTGAGATGAGGAATGAGTGAGCGGCTGCATGGTGCCAGCTGGTCTTAAACCACGACAAGAGGAAAAAAAACTAAGGAGCTTGTGAGCATAAATATGGTCTTCTTACAGGTGCTGTCTTTGGTGTGCAGACTCAGCTCTCCAGCTTTGGGCTTCCTCTTGCCAAAAGCCCAATACACCAGGGTCCTGGCAGCATGGGACTGTTGCCTGAATGCAGAAAAGATCTCCTCTCTCAACGCTCCTGTCTGCCCACTCACTCCACAACCCGCACTTGCTGTCCGGGACTGCACAAGCTGTGGAACCAAAGGTGAGCAGACTTGAACTCATCCCAGACCCTATTGCAATGAGGAGAAGGGAAACAATGTTCCAGTGACTGGAGAGGGAGGAAATTCTTCCAAATAACTGGTTTACAGCAAAAGCAGAAAGTCTTTGGAAACAGCCTAAGATAATCTCCCTGGGGTTTCCTTTATCTTATCTTTGCTGCCAGAGGTAATTTCCTGATTTCTAACCCCTCCTTGAGATATGCACAGACACATTTTAATGAGATTTTGAGAGACAGGGCGCTTATTCCACTCTTAAGGGCAAGCTGGATCCCATTCTGTGCTTGCCTGCTATTACGTTCCTCTGCCTTTAATTACTCACTGGTTTCCTGTATGACTTCCTAATTTCTTCCTGTAACACACCCCAAACCCTTAACTCCTTCAAAACCCTGTCAACCCACAGACATTGATAACTTCTGTTTGAAGTTTCAGTGCTGTGTCACTGTTCAGGGACTTCAGTACAGGCAGTGAAAAAACGGAAAGGATTTTCATGAAGAGATAGTGGAAATGAGAACAGTAAAGCCTGCAGCTGTCTGTCCTCAACTCAGGTGTCCGTGTAGATTTCCCCCAAGCAACCAGCCACCAAGCTTGGCTTGGCAGGACTCACCTTGGCTTAAGGGCATTCACTTCCCTAGACTCCTGGAGCAGTTTCTACACCCAAAGCAACATTTCTGACATTAGCCCAACAGGAGCTTGTATTAGATTTGTGTATTTTCCTGCTGAAGCGTTTATATAAGAACAAACCTGGATCCCTCAACTGCAGGGAAGGGTGGTTGATCACGGGGCTCACCTGCTGGTGATACCCTTCACAGCGGTCTTTCAGGGAGAGGAGAGCTGGAGCTGCATTTTCTGTGATGCACAGCCACGTCCTGGGAAGCAGAGAGCAAACCACGGGGCAGTTTCACAGATTCCACTAGAGACCGTTTCAGACAAGTCACTGGGCTTGGTAACGCTGATTTTCACAGCAGCAAAGCTTCCCCCCGCCATGGGAACTGCTGGGTGGCATCCTCTGGCCTGTGCGACGCAGGAGGTCAGGCTGCTGATCAGAACGGTCCCATCTGGCCTGAAAATCTATAAATTCAGATCTGTATGAAATTGGGCAATTTTGGATTTGGATAAGCATTCATGAATTTAAATGAATAAATAATAATATAATAATAAATCATTCATCTCGCTGTCTAGCGTGCGAGTCCCCTCGAAGACCTGCAGTTCAGATGCAGCCAAAGTTTGACTACCTCTGCAATTAGAGCCAATGAATTTCAAATGAGAGGGAGGGGAAAAAACCAAGAGAAATTAAATGGTCGGGGGGAACATTTATCCAAAGTGACTTCCCTCTCCCCACAGGCTGTACAAGGACTGGATGCTAACGAACTTGTCCCAGTGCTGGCTCAGGGTAGTGACACTGGTGAAAGTTTCCATCTCCCACAACGTATACTCAAGAGAACTGGGACCCATCAACCCAGCTAGCCCCAGAACTGCCACGTCAATAGCGAGTTGTTGTCTTCACTGGGCCAGACTCGAGAGTCCCTGAACCAATCCCAGGTGACAACGTTGGGCAAGTGCATTTCCTTTTGGTTAGTTGTCATCAAGAAGAGCCTTGAGCAGTGATTCATGCTGCTGCAGAAGCTGTAACAAAAGGCTCTCCTCACCAGGCTAGAGCAACGCTCCTCTGAGCACTGCCCAGGTTCGGGCTCTTTCCCGTGAGCCAGAGGTAGGTGTATGGGCAGCCACCACAATGGAGAGGAGAGGAGACAACAGGCTGGGCCACCCTTGTCACAAGCAACCTCCACACCTGATCCCTCCCGACCAAGAGCTGTCTCTTCACTCCCACCGATGGGCCTCCATCCACCGCTCGCTGCAGCCCAGGTGCCTGGTACAATTTATTCTTCCTCTCCTCACCCCTCAGGCGTTATACCCCCTTTAGCCACTCCCAAAACGATTCTGTCCTGATTCTCCTGGTGTGTTCCTGCCCTGCTCAAACCCTGGTGTTTTATTTTCTCTCTCAACCAGCTCTTGCAGCTTTCTCCAGCAGTTTATCCTCCTCCACTCGTTTCATTAACATGCTGTTTACTTCTGCTTGTAGATCATTAGCAACAATATTAAACAACTGGCAATTTGCCCAGGAGGCTGTTGTCGCTGGGGTCGATGACTTGTTTTATCTTTCCTCTCTGAGACAGCAACAGCAGCGGAGATGGATGGACATGGAGAGGCTTGAGCCACAAGCAGAGATGAGAGAGGGGGCTGGCTTGCCTTCACTAGTAAATCTCATGCTCTGCTTTGTCTTTAAACTCCCACTCAGAAGCTCATGGGTGTGCTGCTGATACCTTTATGTGAACCTTTGCTTGAAATATGCCCCTGCTACCCCTTCAGAGTTTGTCTTGGACTGGTTTGGAGTCAATGAGTCCTTGTCTAGAGCTGAATTGTGGGGCAACCTCTTTCCAGGCTCCTTGTAGCCCAAATCCCTCCTTCTTCCCAGCTGAAAGGAAAGACAACAAACTTGCTGTCTAATTTCAGCTCATCATCTAAGCTGCCCTGGCTCAAGGATTTAACCCTTTGCAGGAAAATCCCCCTCCATGACTCAGACTCTTGAAGTTTTCACATCCTTCCCTTGGGCAAATTCATAGAATCATAGAATCACAGAATCACAGAATGGCCTGGGTTGGAAAGGACCACAGTGATCATCTAGTTCCAACCCCCCGCCATATGCAGGGCCCCCAACCACTAGCCCAGGCTGCTCAGAGCCACATCCAGCCTGGCCTTGAATGTCTCCAGGGATGGGGCATCCACCACCTCCCTAGGCAACCTGTTCCAGTGTGCCACCACCCTTTGGGTGAAAAACTTTCTCCTAATCTCTAACCTAAACCTCCCCTGTCTTAGTTTAAAATTCCTCCAAGGAACTTTGCAGAAATTCAGAAAAATTTTAGGTTCAACTAAGGAACTCAGAAAATCTTTTTAGTAACCCAGACTGAGTATGATATGAACCCAAAACAATCTGTGGAGTGAGGACGAAGCTCAGGGAAAGGTGAAGGGGCTTGGTACCCTGCAAAGTGGCTCTTCCACTGTGAACAGAGCAGGGAACTGGCTACAATTTTTCATAAAATATTCATCTTTTTTCTTTCTAATATGATTTTTCTTTTTTTTTTTTTTTGGTCATGAGAAGCTGGAAGGANGTTGGTCATCTTCTCTTTGCACACCTGGACTGAAAGTCCTGCCCACAGAGGACTTTCAGGGACCTGCTGTTGAACCCATATGGCCCCTGTTATAACTTTAGTAATTTCCAACGTTAATCCTGGGCCATCTTCAGATCATACTCCTTCTTCGCTCCTTCTCTTTTCAGGATGAGGCTGTTTCCAGCCATTGACACAAATGTTCCTCACTCAAGTCCCGTTCACACAAGCTTGTTTCTGCTCTAGCATTGCCATGAACCTTTCCTCCTCCCCTCTGCCCACAAGAGTTCTTGTGGGGAACCAGTGGATCCCCTCTTGGCCCCCAGCTAGCTAGGCTAAGCAAGCCAAACTCTTTAGACTCTCTGTACCCGAAGTACCAGGACCCTCCTCATATCCCCCAGTCCAGCAGACCCTGCAATTACAAACAGACACAACGCACCAAAGTGAAATGCCTGCTCCCCAGTGTTGTGCAGCTGCTTCTAAATGTCCTTGCTCTGTTCGAGTATCGCTCCCCACAGTGCACAGCAATCTCAAACATGCCTGGCTGTGTTTTTGTCTCAAAGGCCACTCGTGGGGCACAGACCTTTTTTGCAGTGTTTTTGGTGCTACTGATGTTTTCTGTTCTCCTCCAGCCTTCCCAACACCTTCCTGGCCCACCGCATCGTGCACTCTTCCAGCTGTGTGCTCCTGTGTCCACGGACTGCTGTGTCCCAGCTTCCAGCAGTTTATGGCTGAGCTGGATGACAGACAGAAGCTGAATTTTCTCTCCACGTTCACCCCCAGGCACCTAAATGACCTAACGTGGCCCTTTATCTCGGCTCCTCCGTGCATTCGTATTGCTTCAAATTATTCCCAACCCAAAAGCCAAGCTATAATTCCCTGGTTGTCCTTCCAAAATTCCCAAATCCTTTTGTTTTATTTCCTCAGTCCAAACCAGCCGCTGGATCTCCTGCCAGTTCAGCCTCACCCACAGATTTCCCTTGTAGATGGCCAGTAGAGATATTAAATGACCAGCAACCCGCCCAGAGAGGCCGCTACCTTTGGGTTTGATGACTTGTTTTATGCTTCTTCTCTCAGATTGATGACAGTGGCAGAGATGGGCAGGTCTGGAAGCTCCCAAGCCATGGGGTGAAGATCCAGGGGAAGCTCCATCTCTCTGCATGTTCACGTTTTCATTACACCGGTGGGTTGGTACTTTCACCCCACGACCACGCAGAGCCATCACGTGTCCTTGGAAAGCCCCAGGCTGTGGCTTTTTAATGATGGGGGGCAAGTGGACATGAAGAAGAGAGCTGGGAGAGAGCACTACTGTTCCTCGGGGATTTCTCTGCTCCCAAAAACTGGGGGGGAAAGCAGGGTGCCAGCATCCTCTGGCACTGGAAGACAACCTCTTATCACCTGTAACACATGAGGAGCAACACAACAGCATGACATCTATAAAATCAGCAAAACTCTATGTTTCCTCTCAGACGCACATGAAAGGTGGCAGCTTCCTGCAGGCAGTGAGCAGGGAGGATGCTTTAACTCCGACTGAGCTGACGTCAGTTCTTGTGACAAAATACCAGCGAGGGACCCATGTCTACCCAAGAACTGGGGCGTTGGGTAAAATCCCTTCATAGAGTCTCCCAGCCTCCATGAGTCCAAGTCTGAGCAGGACCCTTCAGAGGGAAAGATGCTTTCTTCTGGAAGAGGTCACCTTGCCTAAGCACCGTCCAGCACAGAAAACCCTCCAGAAGGCAACTTACAGCTGGGAAACTTGTTTCCTGATGGTCTCTCACTTGACTCAGCAGTCTTTGGGGCCTCTCAGCCTGCAAGATTAGTCTGGATTGTCACTGGAGTGTCTCAGAGCAATGATTTTGACCAACAGCTCTTGAGTTCAAGAGCGGTTCCAGGCCAGAGCCCTTCCCCACGAGTCCTCACATTTCCACCCGTCAGGCTGCTTCAGTGCCAAGAAGATGCTGGTCACCCTTCCAGAAAAGCGCTCTCTTTGGGGGTTTTTAGAAATACAGATCTTACCTGCCTTTCACACTCCTCTAAAGAAGGAGATGCAAAGCAATCTCTTCCCCAATGAATAAAATCACTGAATTGAAAAGGGAAATGTACCAGGTGGTTCCCACACTTTCCCACTTAAAAAAAAAAGAAAGAAAAAAAGAAAGAAAAAAGGCTTTGAGCTGTTCTTCAAAGGCTGTCTGATTTACTTTGAATAATATAAAATGATGATGGAGGGAAAAAAGAGAATATTAAACTTGAGGCTGTAAAAGCTCTTTGCTCAGCCTCAGCCACTGAAAAAGATCCACGTAGACTTCATAAAATAACCCAACGATCCCTTCTTTTCTCCGTAACAGCTAGGTGATGAGCAGCAATGCAGAGCTGGGGCCAAACACGGCGTGAATAACAAAAGCTGGGCGCTTCTTCCCAGGAGATGTTTGCTCTCTCGACTACAGCCCAGTGCCTCACACCTCACTGGGGTTTCTCCAACAGCTTTCCCAACATGGACCCTTCCTGGGGCAGAGCTCCCAGAGGTGGGACGCCAGATGTGGAGACGAGGGAAAAGAGAGACACAGAGAAAGAAAAGAAAAATGAACAAAAAGCATTTTCTTCCGAGTTCCCTGGAGAAAATTAGTGGGAAGCAGGAAGGAGCTGATTGCTGTCAAGGACTGCCAGAACCCAGATAGCCAGTCACAGTCCCCAGGCACGAGTGTGATAATAGCCAACAAGCTAAAATCATTAACAGTAATGATTGCTTCTGAAAAGACCCCAACACCTAGGAGGAAAAACCAGCGACAGGAGAGGAAGAAAAATAAAAAGGCAAGGGAACAATTGTAATTTCCTCTTAGCATTTCTGCATTCTGCTTTCCATAACCCTCTGATCCCAATAAATACTGCCTCAGCCAGTTCTGGCTCCGTCCGGCTTCTCCCAGCTGGACTCCAATGAGCTTTTCTTCTCCCTTTACTTGCTGGTGGGAGAGCAGAATGAAAGAGGATGAAGGAGGAGAGGGAATTATTTGGTGAAAATAGCCATCACCTTTAGCTGGGTCTTAATTAAAAAAGAAAAA
>VZTO01017365.1:0-27023 GCA_013400615.1 Syrrhaptes paradoxus | reverse complement strand
AAAAAAAAAAAGGACCTTCTAGTTCTTGGCTGGATTAACCCAGAGCACAGAATAAAGATCTGGGTTGTCCCCACGAGCCCAGATCTGCCTGCCTGGAGAGCAGAGGGGTTCCAGGCTCAGCGTGTCTCCCCTCGTTAATGCTGAGCTCCACCAGCCAGAGAGCAGCAGATGCCGTTCACATCGGTACTCTTGGATCCAAGCGAGGACACGCGGTCTGGATGGGCGCACAGGAAAAGACAGCTGATGGCTGGGGTTAGGGTGTCACAGTGAATGGGTCACGGTCTGTGTGGAAGCCACTGATGAATGGAGTGTTGTACAGAGCTATTCTGGGACCTGTCCTCTTTCCCTTCAGCAATGACTTGGAGGAGGCAACAGACTTTGCAGGTGATGCCAGATTAGGGGTCCAGTCTGAGATAAACTGAGACAAGAGAGTTTCAGGCTGGATACAAGGGAAAACTTCACGCCCATGAAGACAGTCAAGCATTGGAGAAGGCTGCCCAGATGGCTCATCCATCCCAGAGTCTATGTCACCTCCATCCCTGCAGGTTACAAGGACAACTGGGTAAAGCCTTGAGCAACTTGGTCCCACCTCATAGCTGGTCCTGCTTTTATCAGGAGGTTGGACTAGACAGCTCCTGAAGTCACTCCCAGCCTGAATTATCCAGTCACCCAGATCAATGCTGATGCCTTTCCTCTTGAACAGCCTCCTGGTTCACACAGACAGCATCACCACCCCTGCTCAGCCAGTGCATCTCCGTTCGCTCCAACATTCTCATGCTCTTGGGAACGGCTCTTTCCTACTGAGGGATGCTTCTGTGACAACCAGACCTGGGAAGGAGGCCATAAGTAGTCTGTATTGTCTTCCTGCTCTGTGTCAAAATGAAACATCCTCAGATTAGCCCCTTGTTTGCATAGTTCCCTTAAAGCTTTAGTGATTCAAGTACCAATATGCAAAAGCTCAATTTTTCTTTTCCTTGCTTCTCAACTCCTTATCCTCTCCAGGCCTTCTCTTCTTTCATTCTTCTCTCAAAGCAAACTCCGTGTGAGCAGTGTTTGGTCAATCAACTGCTTCTACAAGGAAATGAAAATAACGTCAGCTTTTAAAAGCAAAAACAACAGGCTTTGGCTCCAGTTTAATTCGTGAGAACATTTATCTGGCACTGCGGAATGGGATTTCATGCTTTCTCTTAGCAGATCACCATGTACCAAGCGGCTGTATCCCACCCAGAGGTGGATGTGCCTGGTGACAGGCAGAGAGGAAATTATGAGGCTGCTCCTACAGCATACGGCCCAGAGCACATTCTGCACAAGGCAGTGCTAATACTGGGAGGAGGGGAGTACATTCACCCTAAAAATCCCCGGTATCATGCGAGGCTACGTTTACTATGTTCTCTTTGGACCCATTTGTCTTTTTGCAAACAACAATTCTCTGCAAAGCCACGGCCAACATTCAGGAAAGAGCAACAAAGTGGAGCACCAGGAGGTTTTTGCACCAGCCGGTGAGTCCATTGCTGAGCTGCTTTGTGCAGAACTTGTAGAAATCGCATCCCACGCTGATGGCAAGGAGGAGTCGGTCCTCTTCCAAAGATTGTCCAGGCTCAGAAAAGCATTCAGCAAAGCCACACTGAACCTGTTTGGATGCAGTTGTAGTTCGTATAATGGGCAACCCTTCTTCCAAAATTAATTCCTGGCTTTGGATTCCCCTGATGTGAAGAGTTTAATTTTCCAGCTCAGAAAACTCTGTGTTGTTCCTTGAGTGAAGGGATAGGGAAGGTCCCCAGTCCACCTCCCTGGGACCAGTATAAACACCAGTTCCCCGGCTGTTCCTGGGAGAATTCCTCCTGCATCTTGTCTGCTCCATAGAACATCTCCAAGTGTCCTTCGATACCCGGCTCAGTCCTGTGCTAGAACATTGCACTGGTAGCAACAGGAATGACCAGGTGAGAGGCTGCATGATGTGGTAACAGGGAAAACAGGCGGGATTCGTCTTGGCTCCTCCACGACCTGTTAAATGACCGTGACCACATCATGCAGCATGACCTCTGTCCTTAGCACCCCTAGGCTCTCCAGTGGTCTCGGTGTAGCCCACCTCAGGTTCCTCAGCTCTCCAAAGCACCACAAAGGGTAGCCCAGACCTGTTCTGGCATTTTCCGGGAGCTCCACAAGAGGCTTGGGCAGCTCTTCTGCACGGCACACCATCAGGGGACACGGGAATGGGTTCTAGGGTGGCATGCTGCTTCATGGAATCTGTCCTTCCCCAGATGGACTTTACACTGAGATCACAAAGGCCCATCCACAGGTTCAGGACACAGGTGGGGTTTGGCCCCCGAGTCACAGGATGTTCCTCAGACACCCCACACGCGTTCGAACTGCTGAACGCGACAGCTTTGTTTGAAACAACAGGCTATCCTACACAAGTATGAACTGGGGCAATGCTTGAAGGAACAATCCCACGAGCTCCTCCTACTCTCACTACACTCTGAACCCCTCTGCCCCAGAAAAGAGAGCTGGCCAGTTCTCCTCTTAGAAAGAAGTACCCATGGATACCCTACAGAGTGCCTCCCAGACGCTGAGTCAGTTGTGTCAGATGCCCGTCTGGAAGAAAACAGAAAGGGGAAAAGACAAAGATAAAAGTAAACAGAAAACTTGTATCTTGAAATGGGAACCAAAGGTGGAGAAATCCCACACCAACAACTCCATCCAGAAATCCTGGCAAGGTTTCAGACATCAGTCAGACTTCACAGCCAAGAAGCTGATGGCAGAGATAAGAATAAGAAACTGTCAGAAGTGTGCACAGTGCACACATCACCTTGATGTCTAATTAGCTAAACGAGTCTGAGTCTTCACTCAAAAGTAAACTTTTCCCAGTGTTCAAAAAAGATGATTAAACTTAAAAAAAAAAAAAGATAAATTAACAAACAAGAGACCTCAATCAAAGTGACATTGGACAAAACTTGGCTGGAACAGCAAACGTTTTGGGGTTATCATCTCCACTTTACCTTCTCTATTGAGATTTCCCATTCTTAATGAAAGGACAGTAATTTTGATTTTTTAAGGGTAAGTCTGGGCATTTGCTCAACCTATAAAAGCTCCATGGCATCACTGTGGCTCTGTACAGACCAAGATCAATTGTCTCATTTTATTGAGCATCCTGCTTCTTACACATTTCTATCCACTCACGAAACAACTGGGAAGGCAGATATTCCCAATGTGATCACACCCAGTCCCAGCATCTCAGGGCTTGTCTACACCAGGTCATTCAGGCTGAATTAAACAAGGTATAACGTAAAACGGATCAGTCAAACCATACCAGCAGCTCCTCAGATGCCTTCATTTGATTTCAAAGAGGTTTCTCATCTTTTCCAGTTAATTAAAGGGGTCTTACTTCAACCTATCTCTATGCTGAGTGTTGAAACAGGGTCCTGATGCAGTTTAATTAATCCACTTTAAAAGTGAATTTGAGTTAATTCTCCCACGGGTCTCAAAGTTGACAAGTGCCCAGACATCCCTACATGGATTAATGTTTAGCATGAGATTAAATTTATTCAGGGTGAGCTACTAAACCCTACCTGAAGATTTTGTCTTCCTTACTGCTGGGTGTTAGAGGAAATGTTTTAATTCAGAAAGCAATTATGGGCAGTACCATCAGGCTCATGGTTTGATCGTAAGGTTGATGATGAAGTGGAAATGTCACAGCTCCTGGAGTCAAGTGGTAGGATGATACCCCCACCTGCCCCGTAAGTTTACAGCTCTAACAGACACTGAAAAAGGTTTGAAGTCTGATCATTAAAACAAACAAAACTCCTAACGTGTCAGTGTTTTTCTGAATCACACATTTTTCAAACTTGAGGTTGGCAATATAACATCCAATAGCATCTGCGAAACACTAAGTATTAGTTGAATAGACTGAATGCTTAGGAAGGGAGCCAGAAAAATGTTCTGAGCAAAATTTACCAGACCTTAAATTTAATTTCAAACACAGAACTAAAACCATGTTCAATGAATATTTCACTGTGGAGAGATGGGCCTGAGCCAGAAGGCAGCAAAACACAAATCCAGACCCCAGGAGCCTGAACACTGCTCTGAACTTCACAACCGTGCAGCAAGACTGAAAAACCTGGACCTGAGCACCACCGGTTTGGAGAACTCAAAATTTCTGTCGATCCTGAGGCTCCTCGTTTGAACAACCCGGACTGGCTTCTGCATGAAGTGGGGCCACAGTAGGAGGAAGTCAGATGAGACTCATCAGCTTTGGCTGCGTTTCACGTCACCTCCCTGTTTCCCAGAAGAATCGGTTGAACAGCAGGAACTGTTCTCTCTCCCAGATTCACGGTAACCCACGNCTGAGGCTCCTCGTTTGAACAACCTTAACTTCCTTCTGCATGAAGTGGGGCCAGATTCACGGTAACCCACATCCATCAGCCACGCCGGCTGACGTGGGTCTGCCCCATAACGTACTGACCCACCTCTGACTTTGGGGGCAATAGTGTCATTTTTCTGTGGCTAACGGCAGCTAACAGGCACCCCGTCCTTGTCTGTGTTTGGTCACCGAGGGCGGCCAAAGGGCATTTTCAGAGCTGAGGGACCCACTGCAACCCCGGGCACACTGCCTGCACCCCCCTCCCTCCCGCAGGTGCCACCACCAGCTCCCACGGGGACCGGCAGGGACACCGCGAGATGGAAATTCGGCAGCATCACAGGCACAGAGTAGGCAGACAAGCGAGATCTGGCACGTACCAACAAATCCACACTGATCAACATTTCTGAACCAGTCCTTGCCAACAAAACCTGACTGTGCCTGGCTCTTTCCTTTTCCATCTCTCCAACACCTGCCCACCTTCAGCCCCATGGCAAATCCACAATGCCTTCAGTGACTTTAAGGAGAAGACTCTTCCTTCTCTTTCTTTTTTATTTTTTTTTTCAACTTTTCGCTCTATCAGATTTCATGGGGGTTTGTCTCTCTAGTATCTCAGTTCAGGGAAATTAAAACAAGAAGATGAAAAACCAGAGGCAGGTCCTTCCGCCCACAGCAGCCTGTGAGCCTCAGACGTAGATGACACCAGGCACCAGGTCACGCGCAGTCCTGTTACGTAGAAATTGTCCAGCAGAATAGATGGTCTCGTAGCTCCACAAGACTATCTACATCTATTAAGTGAAACCACTGCCTGCTTTCCGCAGCATTAAAAGTGAGCTGGGGTACAATACATCTATCGATCGCTACTGAACACACACCCTGGGCCTTCCCCCAGCTCCCCCTCTCTCTATCCAAGCAGACCCCAGAGCGTGCACAGACACCTGCGTCCCCAGGACGGGATGTCCCTTGTCCCTGGAGCAGGAATCCCAAACCTGCTGCCCCAGACATCTGCGGTCCGTCTCTCAGCGGTGGTGGAATTCCATAGCAGGGACCAGGGAGGTGGAGTCACAAGGTGGAGAAGGGAGAGATGAGGTGGTGATGGGGCCACTGGGCAGGCACAGCACATCTGCTCGAACTGGCAGGAGGGCAACGGGTATTAGACCCCTGGGATTAAACGGAGAAACACGAAGGAGGAAGATCCAGCAGAGAGGCTGATGGAGGTGTCTCCACAGCTTTCCCTGCGCTGGGTGTCAGGAGCAAGGGCAGGGCTGGACGGAGCCACCAGCAGAAACAGCCGCCAGAAGGGACACCCAGCGTCGCACAGCATGGAGGGGAGAAGCCCAGGTCCAGGCACGGCTCCTAGGGCAGCGACTCCCACTTTGTTAGTGCTCCCCGAGACCCTGGGGGCCCACGGCAGAGAAACGACCCTTGGATTTATCCCCGTTTTTGAACCAGCCTCGTTCTCCCCCTCTTCTCCCTCCGCCCTGCTGGCATCAATCTCCGTCCTGGCATTTTAAAGGCAGCGTGCACGTTTTACGGCTGTCCCCTATAACACCATTCTACATGATAACACATCCAGCCCTTTACCAGGGACGTTTGGCAAGTTTATTGGCCAGACATTTTTCTGCACTGACAGAGAAGGTCCGGCCATCGCTTCTGTGCGCACGTGGGGCCCTCTCCCGTCCCCTCCTCCCCTCTTTCGAGCTGCCCAGCCTGGAGGGGGGGCAGCCCCCGGCCACTCTGCACCCACTGCCAGCCCCGTTCCTGGGCAGCTGAACTCCTCAGCAGCCGGGCAAGGGGCAGCAGCAGGGCCATTCCCCCCAGCAGATAACCCAAAGCATTTAATTCCCCCTGCTGCTGACCACGAAAGACCCGTTGACTCTTCAGAGCCAGGGAAATGCTCTTGTCTCCATGCCCTGGGGGGCAGATTTTTCACAACAGGGCGGGATGGCTCTGCGCAGCCCCTCATCTCTGTACAGCCCGGCTGCGCACTGGGGAGCTGGAAGGCTTTTAGCTGTCCCGGGGTGTAATTGTTTTGATCAGATACCTGGGGAACCAGCTGGCCTTTGCCATTTTGGCCGCTGTGATGCTTTGTCCCACTCATCCCAAGATCCCCACAAACACGAGACCCCCATTCCTGCAGCACTCTGCGATGAGACCAAGGGGGCTGGGGGACAAGTGCTCGGCCGATGTCCACGTGGAGAGAAGAGCTCTGCTTTCCCAGGAAGCCACATCTGCGCCCTCTGTGCCCAGCTCCCCATCCACCCACCCATGAGGACCCCAGTGAAGCCGTGGGGACGTGGTGTAAAGCCAGCCACGGGTTTTATCGCCTTGCGTTCACAGCTGTCCTCGCGTGTCACAGCCAGTGGTGGGGCCAGCAGGGGTTTAATGAGGGGTCAAAGATTAACCGCGGAGACTGAAATCTATCCAAGCGCTCACCTGGCATCTCATCGCCACGCTCCAGGGTGCTCGCAGCCGTGGAGGGGTCTCTGGCACCAGCACGGGCAGGGTGGGCGAGGTCCCTGGGAAAAGGCTGCGGAGGGTTCCCCAGGTCAGGAAGGGGAAGAGTGACCCCGGGCTGGGATGCAAATCCCTGGCTCAGGTCCTGCTCCAGTCCTGCAGCAGTTCAGCCCTCCCAGGTCACGGCAGACGGTCCGTGTCACCTCTTGAGTGCTTCAGTCACACGTTGCACAGGAAAGCAGGGGTGAACATAGGGCTGCACCGTGATTCCCACCCTGCCGGGAGCTTTCCACCCGGCTCTCGGCTTCGCTTGCTGATCTTGACCCGCTGCCACTCGTTTGACCCTCGGCCATGCCACCGGTACCAGCCACGGGCTTCCCGCGGCCGCCAGCCCTCTGCCCCGTGTTGGTTCACACGTCACATTCCCAGGCTGTGTTATTCTTAAATACTGTAAATCTCTCACTATTATTCTCCCACTTGATATAGTGAGCTGTGTCATTTTGAAAGGAAATACATAACAGTATATTAAAGAAATCATGGATCTCCTCATTCATGTTTAAAACAAATTTATTACAATGTAAGAAACCCTGAATAGTATGAATTTATTATAATGATTTAAGGCTCCTGGCACTTGAGTTAAAAATGTCTCTCAATAAATAACTTTCCATTGAAAACACAGCAAATTAATATAGTTTACCATTTCCAAAGTTATATAAATCCAAGAGGCTTAAATCAGTGGCATGCTGGATAAGATTACTGCTGCTCAGCCAGAGCCTGGTATCGCCATGGAAGAAGCAGTAAGAAATAGATGGCTCTTTTTTCCTGGTCACCTTTCCTCCCTTCCACCACCCTAGGCTATGTCTGCTCTGTGAAAGTCAGGCTAATGTGGAACGGACGAAAGCAGCTGTGGCCTTTGCACACAGGTATCATTAAACCAGAGCGGCTGCTCCACCACCAGACTCAACAAACGCTGCTCCGGTATCTCCCCGAAGTGCCTCTTAACACGCACAGCCCCGCCGCTCTCGGTAGCAGTGTTTTGATTTGACTGCAAACCCCGGAACCGAGATGTCTCCAGCTCTGCTGCGGTCTCCCACGTCCCGAGCAGATCTGGGGCTCTGCCTTCTGCAGCACGGGGGAACACCCAACGCAGCCAAGGTCTCAGTCAAGTTTTACACAAACCTCACTGTCAGGCTGCTGTGCAATGATGCAGACGGTCCAGCACACCTCCTTCCCTCTTCTCAGGGGTCTCCATCTCAGGAAAATCAGAACGCAGCGACAGCCCGTGTTGGGCAGGACGGGTGTGAAAACAACCCCCGGCCACAGCCATTGGTGGGACGGGTCAGGTTTGGGCTGACACAGGGCTTGGCCCAAGAGGCACCGGTGGAGCTCAGCCGCGGCTGGGGAGAAGGGCCGGTGCACACGCGTGTCGGCAGCGGTTCCGGTCGCCGCGTGCACAGCTGGGTGCCACCAGCACCGTGCAGGGCACGGATGAGAGGCTCACACTTGCTTCCTCTGCACGGAGCTTTCCGCTCGACAGGTCACTGTGCAGGCAGCATCACCCGCCGAACACCCCGGGGGACCTGCTTTCAGCTTTTTATTTTATGAAGGTCTAATTTTTTTTTTTCCCTTTACTGTCAGTGTGTCAATTTTTTCCCGAAATGTGGCTGATGACTATTTTTTTACACAAAGTACAGCACCGATGGCATTCTGACAGTGTCAGTACAGCCAGAGTGCACCCACCTGAGCTCTTCAACAGGGGAAGCTGGGGCTGTTAACAGTCAGACTGACAGCCCTGGTGAATTCGAGTCCTCTGTGCAGCAGACGACAAGAAGTTATTAGAAGCAGACAAGGCTTCCAGGTCACCGGCCCATCTCCCACCCCACCTTTTAATTGTCTCTCTCACCCAAGCTATAAATATCCGACTCTTCTCATTTTGTTTCCTCATTATGTCAATTCCAGCGGTCCCTGATCATTTTTATTAGTCCTCACTGAATCCCTCCAATCTGTCAGGGAACTCTCTGGTAATGAGATCCCTGTGCTGGAGGCACCGGCACGAGCAGAGGGGCCCGGACCCACTGGCGAGGAGCCGTTTCCTCTGCAATGTGGAGATGCCATCGCCTCCTCCCCTGCAGCTCAAAAGCCTCCTCGCCTGTTTGTGTTGCGATCAGACACCATCGCCTCATGCTTTGCTCACCCTTCCCCTTCTGAGGGTTTCTGCTGTCTCGGTCCCCGTGTGTCTTTCGGATGGCGGAGTTCACAGGTTGCACCTCTAGGGTCACGTTCCACCCCAAATTGAATGCCGCGATTTTTTATTTTTTTTTCTGATTGGCATTCCTACTCCACACTCTTTCTTCCTCCTCAACTCTTCTAAACTCAGCAGGGTCTCCTGGCTTCACTCACAAGCCCTCCTGCTTCCAATAGAGCCACGATCCGAGATGCAGCGAGAGCAGGTGCCCAGCCCAACCCCTCCGAACCAGGCTCCGGGAGCGGCCGAAGGGACACGGCGCGGGTGAGGGCACGGTCACTGCTCACAGCAGCGGCCCCGGCTTCAGTGCAAACCCTGACAGACGCGTGAAGGTTAAGGCCCCCTCCAGACCACCCAGGGGCTGGAAAACAGACACTAGGACACAAGGGGTAAAGGACCCCCTCTCGCCAGAGGCTGAACCGGGACCCTGCCACGGCCTGGGGGCACTTGCTGCCTGACAGCAGCAGAAGTTTGCAACCCTGCTTCCGAAGGAACAACTGAGTCCAGCAGCTGGGAATCGAAGTCAGAAAAACTCAACCTCAAAACAAGGCAGTTTCATCGCAGCAAGAATAAACACTGGAAGATTTTGGCACGGTGCTTCTAAAATTTTGAATCCTCACAGTCAGCTCGAAGCTGAGACAGAACCAGCTTTTGCGTCTGTGAATTCTTCTTGTCCTTTCCCCTCTTACCAGACCTGGCAGAGAGGAGCTCCTACATTTTCCTTAATGCTCACGGCATCAGCACCGCGTTTGGACAACGGCTACAACCAAATCCACCCTCCAGAGTTTTAAGGTGCTGCCAATAAGCAACCAGGAAAGGAAACATTTTCCAGTTTTTCACTTTCCTCCTCTCTGCAGACAAGGGACCAAAAGGAATGAATGTACACTCTGAGGCTGGTTATTGAATTCTATGAGGGAATAAAGTGGTTTTTCCACATACTCAGAATTACTCCTGGATTAAGGAAACCAGTAATTCATGGTTCTCCCTGCAGCTTGTGGGTTGGGTTGTCTGCTGGGACCTCCTGGGCATCTCTCACCCCACCTGCCAGAGACATCCGAGTTTCTCCAGTTTAGTTCCCCAACGGCTGAAATGACCCCTTCAGTGACATCTGGGAGCTTTGGCCTCTGTTGGACGGGGATGACTGGCCGATACGCTTCTGCTTTACCAGATTGCAGTTCACAGAGAAGTTGCTGGTGGGTACGTCCAGCACCTTCTGCTGCAGGCGTTAATCCAAGTGACAGCCCCTCGGAGACGGGGCAGTACACACAGGACCCAAAGCTGCAGAGGGAGGGAAAGTGTCTTACCCAGCGCTGGGAACCAAAGGCAGATCCCCCACATCCCCGTTCTCTCGCTGCAGACGGGATGATCCCCTGTGAACAACCGTGGGAGTCACCAAGCACCAACACTGGCCAGACCAAGTTGGGTTTCTTCATCTTTTTTAGCCAACTTCTGCTTCCAAACACCCTCACCAGGGATCACGGCGAAAGCTTTGCTACAGCCCTGCCCCAAATGCTCAAGGCGGTCCCCCCCCAGCCCCACGGAGCCCCAGCACTGTGAAACACTCCCTGCCGTTGCCAGCAGACAAGCCCCCGGGAGGTGCAGGGCAGCTTTGCAGGAGCATTTTCAGGACTTCTCTGCTTCTGCTGGTTTAAATCCCCTCACTCAATATTCTGTGTTGCCTTATGTAGCACACAGTTATGTAAATTTATAAATCATACACTAATTAGCACACAATTTCATAAATTTATTAACAGTGAAAAAGGAGGTTTCTAACTAACCAGGCTGTGCTCTCTCCCCCTCTGACGGTACAAATTCAAACGCCGGCTGGAGGTCGTATTTCAGAAAATCTCTCCTGAAACTTTTAGAGTTTGACCCTGGGCTCATGTGCGCTTTCAAGGGATGTATTTCAGATACCTCCAGCTCAAACTCTCCCAAGCATACCTAAACCCTTTCCTCTCCTTTCTTAACACCAAACCTCCACAGCTCATTGGATCATTGCAAATTTTCTTTGGCTTGTTTCTCCCTTGATCAAACTATTGCTATATCCAGTCTCACGTTCTTCTGTCACCCACGCCCACACCACCGCCCCTTGCTAGGAATTAAATCCAGCCCACGCCTGGGTCACACCTGCACCCTGTCACCCTCCTTGTGCTCTGCTCTCCCTGTCTCGCTGCCGTAAAGGGGAACAGCTGAAATTTGGTTATTTCCTTCTTTTCCTCATTTTCCAGGTATCCTTTGGACAGTGGCTCCCCCAACGCAGGAACACGATGTGAAAAAGGACCGGGAGCCGTAAGTCTCTATGGGAACTGCTGCTTGAAGACATTTCTCACTGCAGGATATAAGCACACAGTTCTCCTGTATTTTAACAGCTCGTCTCCACAGTCCTGCCCAGCACCACTCAGCCTGTACCTTCTGCCATCCTTTCGCACGATTCTCTGCCCTGCATCCTGGTCCTTTGTCGCCTTTACCTCCCGTCCTTTCTGCCTTTCTCTTCAGTTCCACCTTTTGGTCCCAAAGCATGGTGCTGGCTCTCCCTGCTCCTCTCTCTTGTATTCTGACACCTCTCCCCCCCTTTGCTCTTGCTCCGTTTTAGGTGTCTCCAAGACCCTGGAGAGGACCAGAAGGCTTAGGGCGAGTTCCTTGTCTATCTGACAAACACTCACAATGCACACGACACGACGATGTGGGAAGCGGAACATATTGTCAGCGGCAGAATCTGCACCTGAGCTGCACAAAACAAACCACAAGGGAAGCCAGACACAGGTCTGGAAGAATAAATGAACCCCCCAGATAATTTATTGGGTTTAAGACTTCACAGACATACATAAATACATGCTCAAGATGGGATTCAACAGCGAGACGGGAGAGGCTAGAAGTGGACACAGTGTGCAAGGTGCACAAAAGCAACTCCACAAATACCCAGCGAGTGTGTGTGCGAGCCCCTGGGGAAGAACACACAGGGAAGGCACGGACAGGAGCCCCAGAAGAAGCCACGTTACTCCACAAAGCCGCACGTAAAACACAGCCCAATTGTAGCTGAAGCGTATTAACCGGGAACACTCTGGATGAACAATCTACGGCCAGACCAACTCCCCAGCGGCAGCTTCCTAATAGGGGAGCTTAAACTTAAAAGGACACTGTCAAGTGTTTGCTTTTGCTAGTTTAATTTCTGCATTTCCTCTACTGTTTTACCAGATGGAAAACAATTCCCCTCCCAGTCCCTGCTACTGATTTTGTCCTTTCCTATTTGACAATCATTGATTTTTTTTTTCTAAGGCTATAAATGTTTTAATAACTTCAACTTTGTAATGCCTCATGGCAAAATATCTTTGCTTGCACTGACTGCTAAACATTATTCCTAATGTACTGCCGATAACTAGAGCAAGAGCCAGCATTATGAAAAATGATTTTCACAGGGTCTACCAGACTAATAGCTTTTGTTTCTTTCTCTGCGTCTCACAGACAGTCAGAACATGAAGGTCTTCACCCATCAGACACTCCAATCATCCTAATTCTAGAAGTCTTTGCTTTGTAAAGGTATGCGTCCCATACGGCTCTGGCTGATGGACAGCACCTTCAGCACAGAGCCCCAAACCCCGACAATGTCCTTTTAAAAAGAGCTACAACCAAAACAGATTCAAGTCAAAAGTTGCCCTCAGAATTAACATTATTAATGGGGAAAATGGACCACAAGGAATCCGAAAGCAGTTAAACATTGGCACGCCCGAAGAACAGAATGCTCCCACACAATGTTCTCGACTGAGCACACAAAGGCACCTTTCAAGAGATATATGTGTATTCTTTGCTGTTTCAAAAGGTCAGTTAGTGCTTATTAGAAAAGGCAATTAAAGTGGAAACAAGAAGAGAAGCAGTTGGACTGAAACTAGAGAACTGTTTCTTTATAAATGCCAACCTTTAACAAAAAAACCCAACAAAACTAAAAAACACCAAAACCCAACCCAAAACCCTAACATATATGTGATCCCCATTTCTTTATGGTTTTCCACTGTTTTCTTGCCACTCCTTGTACTTTTTCTCTTCCTTCCCCTCCCTTTCCCTGCTCTCTTTAAGAAGCAGACTGTTCAGCCAGAAGAATGAGAAAACTTATTTCTCCACCTGCTCTGCTTGGCTCAGGGCACCAAATACATCTTCGGGGCTTTAAGCAGAAACTCGTGCCTTTGCAGGCTCGGGGAGTAGATCAAGAGGGACATTCAAGAGCAGATGGACACACTGGGAGGAATTATAACACTCCACCAACAGCAGGACAGACCAAGATGGGCCTTTCCACAGTATTTATTTTCTGTTCTGGCAATGCTGCTCCCCTCCTTTAAACTCCTCCGTGCACCTTTTCAAATTCACTCGGGATGCAAGAAGAAGATACCACCTAACTGGTGATTAAGACTGAGCTCGAATGAAACAGCTTAGAGCAATGTGAAGTTCATCTACCCCTTCGTTCTCCTTCTGTCTCACTGCTATAAGAGCGCAGTGCTGCCAGGGGCACGTGCTAGGCATCCTGCTCTGGGGCTCCCGCCAGTGACGCACAGCAGGTCCCATTGCCAAGTCTTGCTGGCTGCTCGCAGAGCACCAAACCTTGCACAGGAGCGAGCACACGGCAGAGAGGCAGCAGCTACGATATCCCCAAGGATCAGCACAGCAACCTGCTGCCGTTAAGAGATAAGGTGGGTTGCCTAAAGAGACTGTCGGAAAGGCTGTACCTGGCCCCACCGTTTGGGAGCAAATCGCCCAGAACTTGCCCGTACTGGCTGAATTCCACCCTTCCCTCGCTGCAATTTCACTGTGCAAAATGAGTATTTTAGCCTCATATTTCTAGGAACACATGCCAGTGGCTACTGTTACAATAAAATATGAACACTGCATTGTGGAGAAAATGACCATTAATCCTGTAATCTGCAGTCATTTTTACCAATTCGGCACATTTCTTTAAATAACCAAGTACATGCAGTAGATGGAAGTGCATTTAAATAAACTGAAATAGATATAGCATGAATAATTAAAGCTGGCAGGGAAATGTGCATTGCGAGCCGCCAGTGGAAATAATTACTGATTTGTCCTATTTACAATGGAGCCTGGATACAGGATCAAAATAGTGCAAGTGAGTGAAAATGTCTTAAGACTGTTCTTGTACTACAACTACTATATATTTCGCTTTGAAAAGTACATCAATATGCTTTGGACCACTACGATGTCTGACTGCGTTCTGCTATTTCAGGGTTGGGTTACCCAGCACATGAACTCTGTCCAATAGCACTGATTTAAAGAGGAACATATTTCAAACGGATGCCCACTCAACCTGAACACCGTCTACGGATGTTACCAGACACTGTACAGTTGCACTTACGTTAAACCCCCTAAAAACCCACTGGGTTAAATATCAGGATGTTGAAGGAGAAAGTAGATGATAAAGTCACTGAAAAAAGTACTAAAGTGCTTTTACCTTTATAATATGCCATGTTTTAAACAGACTTGTTTAATTAGAAAATAATATGGTTTGAACACAGTGGTTCTTGAATGTGAGGCAGTTCTTGCAAACTGCTTTAGAGCTGAAAATCGATAATGAAATATACATCTGGTATGAGGCTGGCAAAACCGTGATTTCAATCTATTAGAAAATGTTGTAGATTAAAAAAAAATTCTGTTTTAGAATGATTACTTGGCACATGAAAGATTTACGAAAAACACAATAACAGTTTCTGATTGGTCTAACCCAGCAACGTTCCTGCATGTGATTACTAAATCCAAAATGAAACCGGATGCTAATTAGCTATGTTTTAGACGAGGGAAGACAAGCAGTTGTTACTCAAATAATTTTCAAAAGGTACTTTAACACAAACAAATCAGCAGTAAAAAGTTCCTATAAATTCAGCAGAAGGGCTATAGACCAACGAGGCATGTTAAATGAAGAAAATGTCTTCAAGGAGACGGCTCTCCTCTAGCTCCTCTGCTCTGCTTCTGGTGCTGCGAGGGCTCTGGTACCAAGATGACAGCCTGTGGCTCACACGACAAGGTGCGTGTGTTTCGTTCCTGCGGTAAGATTCTCTGCAGAGGTGTCCTGGGGCAGATACTGGACTCATAGCTTCAACCAGGTCAAGAAGGCAGTCTTCGTACCTACAGAAACACAAGGAGAAAATGGAGCTCCATTAAGCATCACAGCATCACACAGGAACTGAGTCCAGCCTTCTCGCCTTCGTAATTCAGACTAGACCCAGATTTGTCTGATTGGACCCACCAACACAGAACAGGTTTTGCTGTGTGGGTTCCTACGAGGAATATCAACACACAGGTAGTGAAAAAGAGGCGAGGAAAGCATGGATGCTCAGGTTATTTTATTTTCATCATATTTTCCATTTGAGGCATGTAACGTCTTAGTTGCACGCCAGAGACGGAGGACAGACTTCAGACATACGACAGCCTAAGACACCAAATGGGCAGAAGGCAGACCCACGCAGTCTGTATAGTGACCTGGACACATGCTGCGATTCTTTGAATAGACCTCTACCCTTGATCTAGTTTCCAGGGATTTCAAAACAGCAGGAGAACTCATTGTTACTGCTGCCAACTACATGTGCTCCCTGTAAACCTCTGTACACTACCTGGAGTTTGTCTGCTGGGAGCACTGAAGGAATGCAATTCAAGCAAGGCCATACAAAATCAACATTTAAGGCAGAGAAAAGGCAAAGATGCTGAACATGACCCAGGCTGTCCTTTAAGTGTGAGTACTGATGTGGGGGAAGGTTGCAAGCCAGTGTTAGCTGGTAACGCGCCCTGAACAGCGCAGCCACCTCAGACAGAGGCTTCCTATTAATATTCACACAAGACAGGAGCTGATCTAAATACCAGCAGAGGATTGATCATTACAATAGATTTCCTCCTGTCCAATGTTAAATGTCTTACACAATACCGGTTACACTGCTTCCCCCGGGAGGCTGTTCTCCGGGCTAAGAGATATCACTCGAGTTTCACCAGAAAAGTCCCCTTTGTTCCACCCTGCTGTTAGCACCAACCTGCCTGATGCTCTCAACGCTAAAATAATTCCCACATTCAATGACTTACACGCACAGAACATTATTCACAGCACCCAACCTAAGGCGTCAGTGTAGCTGCCTGGTTTCCAGAGGGTGCCCCTCTTGTAAGCAGAAATAGTTCATCCGCAGCGTTAGGAAACATCTCAAGCGTTGAGAAAAGCCTCCGTTTTTCCTTTCAGGACAGTGGGAGCCTAGGAAGATTAAGCAGCTAAGACAGCTGGGGTAGGTTCCTCAGCTCAGATGGGAAGAAAAATTCTTAAGTTCAAATATTCACAAGAGTTTATTGATGTGAGAGATCAGCAGCAGCCAGTGTATCCCCCAGAGGCAGAGTACCACCCGTGTTGTCCAACAGCATCACAAGCCTTCCCTAAAATAGCAACACCATTCAAAACACACTTCATCAGCTCCTCCAGCGAGGGTTATGTCCCAACCATGGTCAGAAAAGTGACCGCGTCAAGGTAACTCGTGCTTGTGTCCAACAGACAGAAATACTTCCTCAGCTCAAAGGGGTTAACTGTCGCAGTAACGGGTTAATACTGATGTTAACGGCAACCATCAGAATTATGCGATGAATGTCTGGAAAAGTCAGCTCTTTCCTTTCCTTCAGTTTTTATTGTTTCCTCCAATCTGAAGGTTGCCACAATTCCTCATGTGGTCCAACTCAACATCACTGCCTCACAATGCTCTCTCCTCTATCTGACCACCTGTATTTCCCTTCAGATGTACTAGTTTGCATTTCCCCCAATCAGAAACTCATTTTGCATATTTCTTTCTGATATTTTAAGCCTGTCTACCTGTCTATTATCTGTCTGTTCAAATCACCCCTAATTGCCAAAAATGAGCAACTCAAAGCCACAGCTCTAGTTCTGTTTCAGTTGGACGGTGTAAGTGGCCAACCGTGCTCAAATGGGATGCCTTAGTCACCGTAACCAAGAATTCCAGAAGGACATCGGGGTTTTGGGTAGCCAAGGAAGACCGTTTTAGAAGGGCATATTGTTTGTATCAGTATTCAGAAAGTACCCCCTAGAAACTTGGGCTCCTTAACAATACCTCCCATGCAAGATGGAAAAAGCTGCACTGGCAGGGAGGACTAGCACACGGCTCTATGAGACTGTTCACAGAAAGTTTCAGACCAGACTCCGTACAGATACACAGATGCTTTGAACCTCAGAGAAACCCAGTTAACACATACCCTGGTTTCATTAGCCACAACTAAAACTTCTTTTTAGATTAATCTAGTCTAGCATACAAATGCTTATCTCCTCTGACTGTAGTGCTATCATAAAATTTCAATTTCTCCAGCAGCCACATTCAATCACAGATTAGGCAGAGGGAAACCAAACCAGCCCGTGCATTTATAGCAAACGTGCAGGCCCTAGATTTCAGCAGTACCTCCGAGTTCATTTCTTCTGCAAGTTTATCTAAGTTTTACAGCATTTCTGCTATCAGAAAGGCTAAATGATTTGGCAGATTACAAGCACAGCAAATAGCAAAGATTATGTAAAAGACCAGGTGTTGCAAATCAGTCTGTTTGACACCGCAGTTATATATGCAATAAAGTGAATGAGCTGTGCTAACAGAGCGCTATCTGATAAAAAGAATGTTCCTTGCAGGTATTTAGTGTTTAATCCCATGATAATGGTTCGCCCTGGTTTGTCTAGGCAACATCAGACAGCATCTGGCTGGAGGCAACAGAGTAGACCTAGAATGGTTTGAAGCTTGCAAAGACAATTTTCTCACCATTTATTTGTATCTGAACATTTAAAGAGACAGAGTCAAAATGCTCAAATCCTAAAATACAGCTTTCTCTATAACCAGCACATGTATTCCTTGCATGACCTGCATAAGTGTGTAAGTAAAACCAGGCTTCAGGCTTTATTATTATTATTATTATTATTATTATTATTAATGCAACACTTAATGGCTTCAGTGAAGTCAAAGCTGCAGGACCAGGCACCCAAGAGTCAGAACATTTCAAACAGGAAAACTGATCTGCAAACTTGGTTTGTGAATACCAAATGGTCTCTTAATGCAAATTAACAGCCAAGAGTGTCCTCGTGTTGTTCATGCTTCCCAAGGAGAAAAAATTCCCAAGTGTTCCATGGAAGTACCAGCACCGTACATTAAGCTACATATAGGAATTCCTCACGTATAGAAGTTCAATCAAGCAACCAAATGTCACATCAGTGCAAGATGCTTGGGCACATTTTCTTTGATGGGTTTTGCCCTCTCAACAGAAGTAAAGTGAGGTCGGCAACTGTCCCTTTAAGGATGGTGACAATTCAGTTTGTCTTCACCTTTTTGGAACATTTTCCAGTGTGCTGGGAAGTCAATGAGCACCATCAGACTGGGAAACTATTTTCTAAGCCTAGTTTTGACACTTCCCCCATGTACATTTCTTCATCCAACTTTTATGAGCTTGAAAGTCTGCATGTTTCATCCAGAGAAAAGAAAATTTGTAAAGTCTGCTCTACAAGTTTGGGTTAGAAGACTAACTATTTGGACAGCTAAAGTTTGGTGAAAGTAATTTTGTCATAAAGTCTAAAAAAGTTCTATCAGGAGAGGGAATACAAAAAGTGAGTGTACAAAGGATGAGGAAGGGACGATCAAGACGATCAAGATGGGAGTAGAGAGAACAGATCAAGGTAAGCTTTGAAGCTCTTCTTTCAATAAGGAAATTTTACCTTTGCTTTTAATGTAGAAGGTAAAACCCAAAACACGGCTCAGAGAGCAGCGTGGAGTTGCCCAAACTACCCGAGAGGTAGGTACCACGAGGATCAAGCCAGTCCAGCCAGGTCAGTGCAGAACTGTGACCCGGGTGGATAAATCCGTCCTGGTCAGGCACTGCACGGTGCTGCAGCAGTGTTCCCTTCGTCTCCTCTGTGCTGTTAACTCAGGCGGCTGGAATTCGGCTCCTCAGCCATTGAAGTGTTTTGGAAATTTTATTAGAAACTTGCAGAACTGGCTCCCAATTAAATCAGTATCTAGCAGAGTTAATAAACTCTGACTGCAAGAGAGTTTTGCAGTCCATCACAAAGGTAACAGGAACCATCATAAAGGATTACAGTTCAGAACAGACCATTAAACGTTCACATTTTGAAGAGGAAAACAGTATAAAAATAAACACTGGTTGCACAGAGCCCAATCCTTGCTTCCGCGGTATTTCCGTTTCACTGCCTGTGAAGCAGGAACACAACTCTCTGAACATCTACAGATGCATCTTACTTTGCACCGTGTTTCCAGAGGGAACGTGAAGGAAGGCTCTCGCATTTTTATGACAAACATGTAAATGTGGCTGTTGCTGCGAGAAGCACAAGACCATTTATTCCCAGGATGGTTGCTGAGAAATCATCTGAAACCATTTGGTGTTCTGTCTAATGAAACTTGCCGGGCAATCAGAGTTCAGACAGTCCCACAATGTGCAGTACCTAAAAACCAGTTAGATTGTGGAAAAGTGATGCACAGAACTCATTACTGCATCGGATGTTACAGAAAATGGTGCTCTTGAAGGTAAGCACAGAGCATCCCCGTATCAACTGCCTGAACAGTGATGTTAGTTTATTTATTTATTTAGACATTTGGGATACGCCACTGAATTTTTAATGTCTGTCTGCTTCTCATTGTTGGTAAAATATAATCTATTTCTTACACGCTGTTCAATTTCTAAACTACACTACTGTATTTTTATATTGCACAGTCTCATTTAACTAATAATATCATTTGTTCCTTCCTGAAAAAACAGCACAACCCCAAACAAGTCTGATATTTAGAGGAGCAGAAATTTCCCCATGAGGCAAAATAACTAATCTTATTAGTCATAAATACTCTAGCAGTGAGATATATGTATACTTCTTTAAACAAGCAGTGTCAGATATTATTTGATCTCTATGTTCAGAGATATCTTTTCATTTGCAGTCTCTGAAAATTTATTCTTCAACAATAAATGTGCACAAAACACAGAACGTCTCTTCTGCAAGGTGAAGGCATTTCAACAAAGCGTACTGGCAATACGGTTTTGGAGATTAGTATCTGTATAGGCTTACTTTATTTAAATGTATATACCAGAGGAAATAAAGGGGTTTATTTTCATACCACTGCTTATATTTTCAACACAAAGTTCAAAGTGATTTACTAATGTCACACGAATTGCCTTTGAATCACATCCAGTATTGTGTTTAAGCACAAAGCCCAACGCTATCTTGTGTTCATAAAACACCGCCTGCCTCCAAGCACTTTAGAAAAGCTAAATACGGCTAAAAACACATCCAAGGGGCAGGGGACAGACCCGTTTTACAGAAAATTAAACTGAACTTAGTATTATTATTATGAAGCAAATATCAAATCCCTATTTTGCAGGAACCAACAGGGCAAACAAAGACAGAGAAAAAACCAGATGCAGATAAAGAGTGGCATCAGCAGTCAAACGACTCTAGACCTGAAGATACCACACCAGTGGTACAACCTGAGGTTACCGGGGAAAACAGCTGTGACGATTGATCACCTACCCCCGATCAACCCGGGCGATACGGGCAAAGGGCAAACTCTACCCAAATTACAGAGTCCTACCCTGGCATCTTTATTCTTGCACCCACAATTCTTGCATTAGGGATGCCAGAGGTAGCTCCACAGTTTGTCCTCTCAACGTTCACGTACCAACTTACCAACCTATTGTCCATGAATTTGCCTTTTTCAGCCTGCTGCTTTCTGTGACAGCAAGCTCAGGAAGTTCATTGCTATTGAGAGAGAGACTTTTGTTTTCTGTTTTAATCGGATATCCTGCTAGGACTGACTGCAGATACTCTCCATCACACGGTGGGATCTAGTGAAAAACAGTTCTATGTTCAAATTATTCACCACCTTCACAAATTTGCAAACTGATCATTTTCTCATTCAGTCTTTTCCTATCCAAAGACACAGCTTTTTGGTCTCTCGTTACATGGCAGCTGCTTCACACCCTTGATCAAGTTAATTGTCCTGGGCACCTTTTCTGGCTTCTGCTATGTCTTTCTTGAGAGGCAAAGACCAAAAGTACACATCGGAATAAAAACATGGGTACACCAAGGCTTGTGTATCCACAAGCTTTTGTGAAGCTCTGGGAATCTTTGACCTTCCCAAATCCTTATCACCTGCTCTGAGTTCAGTATCACGCAGGGATGATGCTGAGGACTTTCCCGAGGTAAATTACACGTTTGTCCCCTTAGTTCTGATGCCTCTTTGGAGTTTCTTGCTATTGACATGGCTTTTGACTGAGAGAACACAGTATCATCCACACACCTATTAGGTCACCCGGGAGATTTTGCTGTTCGCTTCTTGCTCCAGATCTACTGACGAAGAACCAGCCCAGTGGGTTCCTGAGGGACCCCACTGCTGACTCTTCCACATCATGAAAAATGAACATAAAGTCCCTTTGCCTGCTATCATTTAATCAGCAGTAAATCCATAAATGGACTTTTCCTCCAACCCTGCAGAACCTTGATTTCTTCAGCAACCTTTAGTGTGGAACCTTGTCAAAGGCCTTTCGAAAATCCAAACGCATTATGTTGTGTCAGCAGATTTCTGGGTTCAGGATCCATAGGTCTGAGCCGATCTCTCCCTCTCTGCTGTATGAGTACAATCCAGGTTTTAGCCAGCACGCTATTCGGCCCAGCAAGCCTGAGATGATCATGCCAGTAAACCCTGGGGACTGGCTGGGCAGGAGACGAAAGCTGGGAAAGAGAAGATAACTTTGCAGTCACTCCCCAAAAGGCCACGAGTCAGGGCAGAGGACCTCGCCTTTCACCTGGGAACTGCACCTCCAGTGACCGAAACCCACCCTTGGGGGATATTCCCGTGTACTGACTCTCAAGACACTGAAACCAAAAAAAAGAGCACAGAGAAGTGCAATGCTTGGGGCTGAAACTTCAAGCAAATGAAGAAGAGTAAACCAAAAATCAGAGACAAAGGGACTTTGACAATGAGCCTGAGGTTCCCGTTTTCCTTTCACACAGGTTGGGACTCAGAGAAGACACTTCACTGCGGGATACAGGGGGAGGCAAACCAACAGCTCCAGGTTTGGGTGTATTTCTTGCCTGTAACTGGTCTGTATTCTCCAAAGGCATCTCAAAGTTTCTTAATTCTTAAAGAAAAAGATCAGACTGTGGAACAGTTCAAAGCAATTAAAAAAAGATCCGATCCTTTTATTTAAAATACATCACACAATGTAAAACAGAATATATTTACACAGTGTCCTCTGCAAGAGCCTCCTGGAGTGCTGCAAAACCCGTATGCACATAATAGAGAGCTTACAGCATCAGAGACTCTTAAAGAACTCTCTGAGGCAGTGTTCACAGAATCACAACCTAGAGAAGGAAAAGACTTATTAGATCATCCAGTCATCTCCCTGCTGACAGAGACTGTTCCCTGCAGTGTGCTTCCTCACTTTTGCTGCTAACAATCAGGCTCTCGCTGTTCTCCTTGGGAAGCCATTGCACAGCCAGACACACCTCACACCCTCATCACCATCAGTCGTTATTTACAGGCCACGGTGCAGCCTAAAGGGCCGGGATCGGGATTAGGGGATCTACTCCACAGACACTTGTAAGAGTGACCCTTTCTCCAAAAGCTCACACAGTCTAAATCGATCTAAGTCCAGGGGGAAAAATATAACACACAACATCAGATCAGCATGTACAGTTCCACAGATGTTGCACGAGTCTTTGCTTTGGAGTTTGGTAGGAGAATGAGGTATTTGTCACAAACCAGAACGTGTTTCTGGTAGTCTGCTAGGGATAAACACAGAGGATTTTCTTCCTCCCATCTTCACACCATTAGTTATAGCTAAAGATCTGGCACGGTTCCGAGAAATTCGTCACCTCTTTTGGTGACAAACATGCCTTAAGCATTCGAACAATATCACATTTCTCCCTTCTGCTCCAGTCTCGGCCAACATTTATCTGAGCCACACCTATTTCAATCTTCTCCCATAAATCAACACCTCTAGCACAACAGCAGCTCTTGCCCCCCTCCTCTGATCTCTGACGGTACCTTTTGCAGCAAGTGATGGCCCAGGAACGAGCACCACGTTGCTCTGGGTGGGTTACACAGAACCAGGGAGACGAGCTCCCTCCAGCCCTCACACAACACTTCTCTGGGTGGACACGGATGACAGTGTCCTTTCTGCTGCCACTGCATCACATCGCGGGTCCCTCTCGCGTGTCTATGGATTGATACAGCGCACGGGAAGACATCCTTGTGTGCTGCAAGGCGTACGGCACCAACGAACTCGTTTTGCAGGGTTACTAACGATTATCAGTAAATCCTGTTGAAAACTGGATCGGAGGAGACAGCCTTTGCACAGGAGAATTTGGAGTGAAGGGGTAGAATCGAGTAACACCATCACACCCTTGCTAACTGAAATGGGCTGTGCTTGGCGGCTCTGTGGGACAACCTCCGCAGCGTGATAAACGGCAGCAAAGCACAAGAGAGGACTCGGTCCTGAAACGGGCTGAGCACTGCTGGTGTGCCCTGACCGTCTGCGTTCCAGGCAGAGCCAGTGCACTGAGGACACTGCAGCAGCAACAGCATCTCAAAAAACTTGTGCCCTAAGGGCTGATAAGAGATTTTTCATCCTCAGTTTTCACCCTGGCTTCACCTATGATAGCATCCAGCCGGCTGCCAGTATGGAAACAAGAGCTACTGCTGCTCTCATTCCCCCTTGCTACACAAACAAGCCATCCTCACTTACCTGCAGTCAGAGACCAACACATCTTTCCTTGCCTTATCACTCCCATCTCAATATTCTCAATCCTCAGTTATCCCACCTCTTTGCTCCTTGTAACTTTTGTATTATTTCCTCATTGAACTTCTGCTCAGACCCTGTTACCAGCCTGTCAAATTCAACCGAAAGGGCTTCTTCATTGTTTTTGCCTCTGTGTGTTTTTAGCAGCTAAGAAACAACAACAACAACACAGATTGATTCTTTTAAGGTATGGCTGCAAGCAGCTGAACTGGCATAACTGTGGCTGTTGTAACTCTGGAAGGAGGAGGGTAAACGAAGACATGAGCGCTAGGAAGTAAAGAAATCTTTTAAATGAGATCTGCCAGCGACAGAAGAATAACATGGAATGAAGTTTTAGTATGAAAGAGGGAAATCACTGGACAGTGGAAATACCACAGAGTTTAACACCCACCCCTCTGCCTGCATTGTCCTTCTCTCCCCTCCCACAGACCCGTTTCTGTCTCAAGTCTGAAAGCTCTTCGGACCAGAAAACAACCCTCAGTGCACCCGGGGCCCTGGTTCTGGGGGGATATTACACAACAACTTTGCACTCCAGAGCATGCTTCCTTCTATTCCCTTTAAGCACTCTGCCATCACAGCGTATCTTCAGCAAGATCTTCACCCTTTACTGTTCTGGGACAAAACTAAGCCATCGTCATCTCTTCTGCCACACTTCATCCCCCTCCTTCTGCCTTACCAGCCTTTCTTTGCAGTGTTTTGCTCTCACAAGCGTTCTTCCCCTCAAAGCAAGCTCTAATTCAGGGAATCATCTTTAACATTGTGCTTTTTTTCCATAATGTACTAAAGCCTCTGAAAAAGGTTTGCATATGTAAAGTCACAGTGCAGCTCTGCACCTCCTTGCTGCCAGCCTCAGGGTTGCCTCTTAGCTTTGATTTCTCTTTCACATTTTTCTCCTACTGTACTTCCAGCAAAGCTGGGACTGCCTCACACCCTGTACACCGCCTAGAACTTTGGGGTACTAAATAAGGACAAAACAACTTCAAGGGGCATGGCTTAGGGGGAAAAAACCCACCACATACAGCTTGCACAGTCCCATCATCATTTGCATGGATTAGCAAGCTGCCGTTTTTCACAAGCTCAGCCCAAATTCCCAGCCTGACTCACAGTAAATCAACTTCTTGCTTCAGCATTAGCGTCACTGGGAGATCTGCATAGTTTTAGGTCAAGCACTTATAACCATTTTATGATTCCAAAGTTTCTTACCTCATCATTTAGCTACTGAACTGTGAGCTTTCATTGACTTTCTAACCATTGTGGCAAGAACTGCGACGAGCTGCGCAAGATTTAAAACCTCATTGAGCAGAGGAGAGAAATCGGACCGCGGCAGTTTGAAGTACATATTGGGGTGGAAGCGTGACCCTGTGGAAGGCAGTGGAAGTTCTGACACCGGTTCACCGAGGCTGCGTTTCTTCCCTGCCCGCTGCCATTTGCTGTGTCAGGGTGAAGAAGTATTGCAAGCTCTCTATTTTACACCCTGGAAATGAGATGCCTCAGTGAATGCTTGGCAATTATTTATTTTACCTTTCTCTTTTCTTTTTTTTTCCTGTCCTGGTGAAATATTTCACATACAGTCAATTGCTGTACCTAAACACCAACTGCTCCTGTGGATCTGTATGATCCTTCCTCCCCTGCTCGTCAGCTTAATTTCTTCTGCGGTGACGTGGAGTGTTTAATAGCAAAATCTAGCAATCAAATTCTTCTGTTTCTTAATTATCTCTGCCCGGTCAGCTGTATCAGTGAAAACAAGTTACCATCAGACCATTCAGATACCAGTAAACACCCAGTTGTGATAATACAGAGTCCTGTATTATTGTCATTATGGAAAAAGCTGTTTCAGGCAGGTTTAAAAAAATTAAATAAGCCCAGCACTTCTAAACGGTCTAAAACCTGAAGATATCTTAATTATTCTTCAATATTTTAATCATTCTGTAGAATCATGATCTTGTATAATGGCCATTTTAAATGAAAGCTTTGCTGCTCTGCATAGTCGCCACTTCCTTCTAATTGTGAATTAAAGCAGAACTTAGCGTGGCTCTGTGCCAGCACGACTAGAAAAAATTACAGACACTAACTCTGGTTGAAATAGGGGGGGGGAAAGCAGTTAAATTTCTTTAAGTAATAGAAAATCACTCACCAACTTGTACTTTAAAACAAAAACATTAGAGCTTTTAAGTTGATAAACTGACTGGAATTAAAACACACTAAAAAGTGCTCGCACTGTAAATCTTACAGGGCAAAAGTGACGGTAGGTTATCATTCTGTTTATTAGCATGCACTTTGGAGAGTTCAGGGCAAGTATGGATACGCATTCATTCCATTTTATGCTGCACATTACCGAAAACACATTCTCCATAAATAATTCATAAATGCATTGTCTGAAATTTCAGATTCCAAAAATACAACATGGTTTTCAACTTGATGGTTGCTTGGTCTTCAAAACAGAAATAGACAATGGGATGGGTGGACTTGGGAAACCTGGTAAGAACCCATCAGCCAGAATCACACTCCAGAGGCGAATGCGAACATCTCCCAGATCCCGATCCCGGGAACAGCAAGGCCACGGTGACAGCCCCTGTGCTTGTGCTAGCCATCCCCTGGTAGCGAACAGGGAGAAAAACAGAAAGGGCAGAAGTAATCAAGGAGCAAGAAGAAAGTGTTCAGCCAGACGCTTGACTTTAAAAGAACATTTACCAGTTCTCTGTTCATGAGCCGGGTGCACAGCAGGATAATTAGGAGAGAAAAGGATATTTTTTAGAATGGCATGGTGGGGAGCTAATAGGTTGAAACTGACCAGAAGTCCAGAGGAATTTAAACTTACGGTTTAGTAACAGTCAGAATACAGAGAACGGACATTTTTCTGGCCAGACTGCACCACAAACTTCAGCACTGTTTGTTGGTCTCAGCTCTTAAATGGTATCACCTCATTAACACTTTTTACGAAGCAATTTGCATCATCTCTTACACCAGGTATGCTAGGATGAAAAAGGTGAACGGGATCTTGCAGTTCCTCTAAGTGTCATTTCTGCAGGAAGCAGAGTGACCACAAAGCACACTGGAGGAACTGAAGTATGCGCCATAGGCTAGAGCACTGGTATTTCCTATGCCTTGTGATTCCGTAACTTTATATAGAATCATAGAATCACA